>UXSR01000637.1:0-22623 GCA_900604375.1 Mesocestoides corti
CACCCCACCACCACCACCACCACCACCACCACCACACCCACCGCCACCACACTACCACCATCACGAATATTTGATAGAAACTGGCTCTTTAGATGTATTTTTTTAGAAATTTCGATGAGAATTTTCTTTGCGATTGATATACCCACACGTTTCTAGAATGCCTTTTCAGTTGATTTTGACCTAGAATTTATTTAATTTTTTTCAATTCTCTGTAAATGGTTGATAGTCTAGTTGAGATTTATTTGAGTTACAGTATTTTTTGTCCGTAATTTCTTTAATTGCAATTTATTTGGTTTCATATTATCTTGTCACGGTCATTGTCCTCATCATCTTCATCATCATCATCGTCATCATCGCCATAGATATTTGATATAAGATGGGTTTTAGGTGTATTTTGTGAAGAAATTGATGGGGATTTCTGTTCCAATCGATATCCGAATAATGTTTTGAAATGCCTTCGTGTAAATTGGACTGAGAATTCGTCTAGTTTCTCAGTGTTTTCGTATTGGGTTGATAGCTTGGACCGAAAGTAACTGAGGCTGGCACGGTTTTCGTGGATTATTTACTTAAATCCACTTTGACTGACCACCATCATCATCATGATCATCATCACCATCAAGATTATCACCATCATGGATACCTGATAAAGTGGGTTTAGAGGTGTATTTTGATTAGAAATTTATTCGGATATCGCTCGGAAAAGAAATTTTCCCAATGCTTTGGTCTACTTTGAACTGACAATTTCTTTACTTTCCCTACTTTTTCCTATTGGGTCGATAGCCTGGATTCAAATTGATAATTTGTTTCAATCAATTTTAATTGATACGTTTTGTAATGCATGTAGGCCGTTCTAGAGCTGATTAATAATACGTGAATTCGACCTTAATGTTTTCCTTTTTAACTGCAAATGATAACTGTTCAAGTTAAAAAAAAATGTTGATGATTTGGTGTTGATATGCAGGGATCAATAATTCACGTGATCTTGATTTTGAATTTTAACGTAGTTACTTGATTACCTTACGTTGGGTTCATTATTTATTCACTTCGCGTCGGCATTTCCTGCATAATCTGGATCGATAAATTATTCATTTTTCATTTATTCGTAGACTTTTGCATTGATTGTTACTTTACTTTTATTTGGTGTTATTCCATGAATTGATTTGGTGTTATTTTGACAAATGAATAATACTTGATAGAAACACACGTTGGATCACTCATCATCGTTTAGTTGCATAGGACACTGTCGATGCAATTTATCCCGTGTAGTGTGGTTTGGTGCGGTGGGGTGTAATGTAGTGTAGTGGAGTGGAGTGGAGTGTAGTGTTGTGTGGTGTGATTTAATCTAGTGTGGTGTTGTGTTGTGTTTTGTTGTGTTGTGGTGCAGTACAGTGTAGTGGAGTGTAGTGTGGTCTGTAGAGTTTTGCAGTGTAGTGTGGCTTGGTTTAGTGTGGTGCAGTGCAGTGGAGTTGAGTTCAATGAAGTGTGGTTTTACCTCGATCGATGACTCATATGTCTGTTATTAAAACCGGTATTGCGTCGGAGACCGACGAGTAATCTGCAGTGAAAGACGTTGAGTTTCAGCTTCGTCACCATCGTCACTATTGCCATTATCATCATTATTATTACTATCGATTGTGCAATGATCAATTGTTCGATCTTGGTGAGGGTCATGATGCTGACGATAATTGTGATAATCGTGGCAATGATGGTGGTGAAAATCATCAAAGTGATACTTTCGACAGTGATAGTGATAACGGTATTAGTTATGATGATGATGATCTCCGTGGTAATGTTGGTAATGATAACTGTGATTATGGTAAGCATTATGGTGATAATCATTGTATTGATGGTGATGCTGCTGATAATTTTAAATACTCAGGATGATGATGATGATGAGGATGATGACAATAACGAAGGTGGTGGCGGTAATGATGATGGCGGTGGTTTTGATTATGACGGTAATAATCACGAAATCATGCTGATGATTGCCATGGTGACGATGATGTCGTAGTGATAATGATGATAGTGGTGATTGTGATGTTTTGTGATGATGATGATGATGATAGAAACAAAGATAATATTATTAATAATAGTAATAATAATTGGATTATTTCTATCGTTTTTCGAAATGGTTGCAGATAAGTCACTTACCGATTGGTTTGTAACCACGCTAAATTGAACAATGCTTCGTTAAATGCAGATCCATGGCAAAGCAATCGTTCATTATGTATTTTATATCTTTGATATTAATTTATTCCAAATACTTTGGTGTAGTTTAAATTTAATCGTTAACCCGCTTACCTATTTATTTATTTATTTATCCCGAATTAGAAACCATATTGCAGTTTTAATTGCATAGAGGTCAAAAATGGACACTTAGTTTTGGGTTTCAATTTGCAAGAGGTGTGTTGAAGTGTGGTGTGGTGTAGTGTAGGGAATTGTGGTGTGGTGTGGTGTGATGTAGTGAAGTGTGGTGTGGTGTAGTGAAGTATGGTTGGGTGTGGTGAAGTGTGATGTGGTGGGGTGTGGTGAAGTGTGGTGGAGTGTGGTTAAGTGCGTTGTGCTGTGATGAAGTGTGATGTGGTATGATGTGGTGTAGGGAATTGTGGTGTAGCGGAGTGTGGTGTGGTGTTGTGAAGTGTGGTGTGATTTAGTGAGGTGTAGTGAAGTGTGGTGTGGTGGAGTGTGGTGTGGTGTGGTGAAGTTTGGTGGGGTGTGGTGTTGAGTAGTGAAGTGTGGTGTGATGAAGTGGGGTGTGTTGTTGTGAAGTGTGGTGTGCTGTGATGTAGTGAAGTGTGGTGTGGTGTTGGGAAGTGTGGTGTGATGTAGCGGAGTGTGGTGTGGTGTTGTGAAGTGTGGTGTGGTGTGATGTAGTGAGGTGTGGTGAAGTATGGTTGGGTGTGGTGAAGTGTGGTGTGGTGGGGTGTGGTGAAGTGTGGCGTGGTGAGGTTTGTTGTGGTGTGGTGTAGTGAAGTGCGGTGTGGATTTGTGTAGCGTGGCGTGGTGTAGTGAATGTGGTGTGGCGTAGTGAAGTGTGGTGCAGTGTACTGTGGTGTGGCGAGCTCTGGTGTGGTGTGGTTTTAATTCGATCGATAACTCGTTTGTCTGTAATTAAAACCGGTATTAAATTATAGATTAGGAAGATCGTTATTCAATAGTGAACGATGTTGAATTTCTAGTTTAGACTCTCCAATGCACGATTGCTAACAATAATGATGATGATAGTTTCATTTTTGGTGTCGATAACGATGACAATGGTGGTAATCAGGATGGTGAATACGATAGTGATGACAATAATGATGACGTCGATAATGCTGTAGTTTTAGACGTGATAATGCTGATAGTGATTGCGATAATGATGTTAATGATAACGGCAATTGTGATCATGGTAATGATATTCAGGGAAGGATAGTGATGACGGCGCCAACGATGATAACGGTAGAGCTGATGATGGTGACGGGGATGACTGTAATCGTGATTACGGTGACGATGGGAACGGTGTTGGTGATAACGACATTGGTGATAATGTTGAGATGTGGGTGATGATGATTACGCTAACTTGAATCATGGTATTCATCATAGGGAGAGTGGTGATGATGATAGTGATTATGATTGTGATTATAATGATAATGGTGACGATAATGGTGGTAAGGACGGTAATGGAAATCGGGAAAACGATGCTGGCAACGGGGTTAGTGATAACGGTAGTGATGGTGATGATGATGGCGATGGTGGTGGCAATCATGAAAGTGAGGCTAGTTGCCACGATGATGATGATGACAGCGGTGATAGTAGTAATCGTGATAGTAATGACGACGATAACGATGATAGTGGTTGTCATTATAGTGATAGCCGCTGTGAAGATGATGATGGTACTGCCAATATTTTTAAGCACTGATAATGGTGAACTGGATCGATAAGTGATTGATTTTACTTCTATTTATTGCTAGACTTTTGCTTTGATTGCTACTTTACTTTCAATCAGTACTACAATTTGAGTTCATCAATAATAATCGGTAGTACATCTTGCACTCATATTTTGAATTTAGTTAAGAAACGTTGGATCATTTATCATAATTGCGTAGAATTCTGTCGACGGAGTGCGAAGCAATTTATCCGAGATAGTGTGGTGTGTTGCAGTGTAGAGAGGTGGGATGTAGTGTGATGTGGTTTGGTTTAGTGTGGTGTGGTTTAATGTGGTGTAGTGCAGTGTAGTGATGCTGTTTAGTGAAGTGAGGTGTTGTGAAGTGACGTGTGACGTAGTGGGGTGTGGTTTAGTGGGATGTGGTGTGGTGTGACGTAGTGTGGTGCAGTGTGGTTTGGTTTAGTGTGGTGTGGTTTTTATTGCGGTGTAGTGTAGTGCAGTGTAGTGATGTAATGTTTGGTGAAGACTAGTGTGATATGGTGTGGCGTGGTGTGGTGTTACTTCTAACGATAACTCATTTGTATGTGATTAAATTCGGTATAGAAATTGCATCAGACAGAGATCGGTAATCAATAGTGATTGACGTTGAATATCTATTTCAAACTCACCATCACGCGATCGATGACAATAATAACAATAATGACGTTGACATTTTTGGTGATGATGACGATGATGATAGTAATCGGGATAACGAGGACGGTGGTGGTGACAATGATGTTGATGATGGCGATGATGCCGATGGTGTTAGTCGTGGTAATGATGATAATGAATCTCATGAAAATGATGCTGACGACGATGTTAGTGATAACGGTAGTGATGATGGTAGTGGTGATGATGACGATGATGACGATAGTGATATTCACGATGGTGTTGATGATGCTAGTGACAATTGATAACGATAGTAATGATGGTGATGGCCCTGATGGTGACGAAAGCGCTGACGGTGGTAATCGTGATAGTTATGGCAATGATGATGACAATTATAAAAATGAGGCTAGTGGTCACGATAATAATGACGATAACTATAATAGTGGTGATGGTGATTGTGGTGATGATGATGATAGTGATATTCGTGATAATGGTGATGATGATAATAACGATGATGTTGATGGTAAAGGGGAAGATGACGATGGTGATAGTGGTATTACTGATGGTAATGATGATAACAGTGATGATGCTGATGGTCTTGATGGTGCTGGTGATATTCGTGGCAACGATGATGATGATGACGATCGGGGTGGTAATGATGGTGACGATGATGATATTTGTGGTACCCGTGATTATGGTGACAATCGTGGAAATGATAAAAGTGACGATAGTTATGATAATGATAATGGTGGTGATCGTGATGATGATGATGATACCACAATGATGATGTTGATGGCAGTGATACCTGTTTAAACCATTTAATTAAACACGGATCAAATGAGCAGTAGATGATTTTCATTTGTATTTTCAACTAAAAACAACAGGATATATAGTTATTATCACCATTATCATTCAATCCCGGTTCGGGTGGGCCAATAGTTGGTTTTAATTCGAAGTAGGTTACTATTGGTGTGGTTCTAATTCAATCCATGGTTGCTGCTGCTGCTGGTGCTCTACTTTCACCTCATTTCGTCTTAGTATCCCCGTTGTTTTCTTGTTTCTGCAAATAACCCTGAATTTTGGTGATTTTGACGTAACCAGTACCACAAATAAATACCTAATTTATTTGCATTTAGATGTTGTATTTCAATTAATCAGTTAGTTGCAGCAGATTCAGTCGGAAATAACCTTAATTTGAAATAGTTTGATGTGGTACTGGTTTTTGATTCACTCGATTATGGCTTTATTAGTGACGAAGGCCAATATTTCAATTGATTACACGTGGATCATCAATCGATACCTCGTTTTGAATTTTGATTTCAAACTTAGCTGCCACGCGAGCGGTAATTATTTCCTCTACTGCCTTGCGTCGCGTCGCGTCATGTTGATAGTTAATCCGAAATAGTGTGACGTGGTTTCGCTTGCATCAACAACTCACGATTTGTCCCTAACTAAGCTCGATATCTACATTTAAATCAGACAGAGATCAATACTCAATAGTTCAATTTTAGATTCAATTCCTCAACCTAACCATAATTGCGATCGACACCAAATAAGTCAACTAATTGCAGGGTGGGTCGATGCTTGATTTAATTCCGAATACATTGTTATTAGTGTTATTATTACTAATTCACTCGACTACAACTCATTCATTTGCAAATACTACCATACTATTAATTAACCCAGTAATATCGATCACTTTTCAGTGCAACTTTGCATTTTGTGTCTCACTTAAGATCGGAATTGCATCAATTAATTAATTACACCAGATTTAGTAGATATTTATTTTAATTTAAAATGCATTTATGTTGTTTATGTTGGATTGACAGCTGGTTTCATTTCAACTCATTTCATGTTGTCTGATTACCCCCACCCCAGCAACAAATTGGTGTCATCAATAACCAACTCTGCATTTTCAATTCGCTCGGAACACAATCAGTAATTAATTGATTATTTGCATCGGCATGGGTCGATAATTAATGTCATTCAAAAAGGTATAACGTAATTTGTGCAATTCAATCGTTGCTATTTTATAGATAAACTGGGTTACTTCTTTCAATGCCTGTAAGCATCGCATCGCCAATGATTGATTGGTTTCAATCTAATTTATTTTATTGTCAGTTTTCTTAATCGATTATCACTTTACTTAGAGTTGATATAACGATTTTAAGTTAATTTGGTTCTACCACGCTGAAATAATCGAAAATAAGAGTTAATTTAGGATTTATATTTTAAACCCAAATCGACTAACTTGGTAATCGCATCGTGTTTTTAGGAAAAAGAGTTGGTGTGGTGTTGCACTTTAGTCGACATGTAAACCAGACCAGTATATATATTTTTGACATTTGAATTTGAGAGAAATTAGCAGCAATCAGTGGTTGGTTTTGAATTCAACCTTTGAACATTGGACGTCATCCATCACCACCTCCATCAGAAGCATCGCCAACACGATCACTGCTTCCATGGCCACTGCGATCGCAGTCACTCCCACGGCCACCAACATAGCTACCTTCAACACCATATCCTTCTTTGTCTTCCTCTACTTTGTAGCTACCAGAGAGAAGAATGTGCCGAAGTGTGATGGTGGAGCACTTTGGCAAGAAGATGCCCTGCAGTCGCAGCACGACAACCGGAAACGTCACCTTGTGGACACGCGGGAGGAGGGGGAGGAGGTGGAGGAAGGCCGGTCTGTGCTGAGATCCGCTCTTGATGCCCCGCCGGAGGAAACGTGCGCGTCGCAGCTCCACATTCTCGCTAGTGTGCACTTCACAAACGTAGACGCCAATCTACAAGGTATCTCCCACGCCCCTCTCCCACTCCACTTCCCCAGACGTTCTTCTGATACACGTCCTCCTTGTGTGTTGTTAGCGCGGCAGTCGAACGACTTCTGAGTTGGTGGAAACTGACCAAGGGTCAGCGCTTGCGCATGTGTCGTTGGAGTTGATGTTACCTGCAGACGTCGTTTTTGATTTCAACCGATCCCCATTTCAGCGGCTGCAGCTCTATCGTCCGAAAGCTTGTACACACGGTCTTGCTGTTTCGTTTTCCACTAACTCACTACCACTACTAGTTACCCACCTTGTCGTCACTCCACCCATATACCCCTTTCGTCTGTGCGCGTGTGTGTGTGTACGAGTGTTTAAAAAATCCCATCTGCAGTGTCGGTTTTTTTATCTCTGATTTATCCAAATAAACTCTTCATCGCCGTCACAGACATCGTCCGAGATTGCGTCTTGTGAATGGGAAGATCGCCACGTCAACTTGTTTAAAACGTGGCTGCTTCGTGCTGGTAGTAGGTGGGTTTTGGTGGTGGTTGGGTGAGGTGGTGTAGTGTTTTGGTATTCGTATTCTACTTCCGACGAGACTGTTCGATTTGGATAAATTGTTGTCTGCTTTCCAAATTAGGAGATGATTTCTCGTTTTGAACCTTCAGCGTCGTGCTGTTGACACATGTAGATACGCGATGTTCATTGTTTGCGGTCTAGCATCCAATTCAAACTCCTTTAGTAACGCTTTCCTCACTGATAGATCTCGTGTATTCAAAAAATAAGCGAAATTAGTTCTACTTAATAACACATAAGTATTCAGGTAATTTTAACAATATACCAGTAGCACACAGGTAATCTTGTTCTAGCCCAAACTGGCGGAAATATTTACTTGAAGGTACTTAAGAAAGTCGTCAGACAATATACAAAATACTTGATTCATTCATTTTATACGTATACTTATATTTGAGTTGCTTAGAGAAAAATTGCATGTTCGTATACAAGCAAAAAAGTTGCATAAATTTGGGCAATTGCCTTTAAAATGACAACTTTGGCACTAGTGATGATTTCTACTTGTTACGTTTGCCCGTAAAAGAAGGGAAGACCACTCAATTAACGGCACCAGATCCCTTTCTGGAAACTAGAACCGACCTTTCCAGACTAATACAGGAATAAGACCAGAGCTCGAGTAGAGAGATTTATTCACGTCAGCCACGAGCAGAGAAGAAGTGAAACCGAAAGTCATTCAAGTCAAGTGTAACAAAACAAGTGTTAACAAATTAATGTAAAAAAATCAGACACTAATCTCGGGGAATCGTGGATCCCCAACACTACTACTACTACAAAATTTTCATGTTGCCTACCGAAAATGGCTTCGAATATCAGCTTAAACACTTCTGAGTGTAAAGTTAACAAAACCAATTCAATCAATCGTCGCCAGCAATGACACAAGCAGGGCTGTTGGATGAAGCACCTTTAAATGTTATGCAATTCAAACACTCGCATTTAAGGCTGTGCTCCTGCTACATTGAGAAGGACAAAATGAGTCAAATCCGAAAATTCAGGCAGAAAAATTATGGCCTAGACGAAATTTCGTTATCCATTAATAGAGGATAAGTTGTTATATCTTCCTACCAAAAGGCTAAAATCAGATTCAAAAGCAGAGTTTTAAATTGTATCGGTGAGCTGATCACTGTGAAAATGCCAACGTTTCACAGACGTCTCAATTAATGGGCATTTGAGAAATGGCGATTTCGTCAAGATTAAGCAATGATTAGGCAGTAGTTTTCTAGCTTTAAGAAGTGTAGTGTTAAATGTGGCATTTTATTTTCAAATAACCACAGCAAGGTCTTGTGACGTGATTCATTTCAAGCAATTACTTGTCATTTACTTTTTTTAATATTTTAACAAAACCCTTTTTGACTAAGCGTAAATTTTCCACGTTTAAAATGTAAAATTATGCGTGAAAATATTTTTTTTTGGAAAGCAAATTTTTACATTTGCAAATAATGACGTGCTGTTGTTTTAATGTGCTAAATTGATGACCGCGGTGTACGAGCCTTTATTTCTGGTCGGTTGGATGGCAGTAAGAGTGTGTCCAAATGGCTGACATCGGTTACGATTAAGGACAGTGGAACTGTAAAAAAAGTAAGCAACCAATATTCCTAGTGAGTTTCGTGAGTTACAAGAAGAAGAAGCTGAGGTCGTATTTCAATGCAACAATAATTTGTGTTGCATTATCGCCTAACCTCGTTCAACAGACTGCTTTCTGGTTTGTAGTTTCTAACGATGGCCTAATTTAGGTGTATTGGGTTTGGTGCTCGTCTTCTACTATTTGGTAATTGCCTTCGAACCTTTACAGGCAATTGCTCATTTTCAGAAGGGTCTGCGCACTCTACAGACGGAGGCGCCAGATGTATTCTTCTCCGGCCTGACGACCATCGCTCCACCATCTGGTAGTTCTGGCGCTGCATCCGACATCTCCGTCGCCGGCGCTGCCACCACTACAGCGTCAAGCACAAGAGCCACCGTAGCTACCGCTAACGCAGCTGACTCCGCCACCGTAGCGACCTCATCTGTCGGCAACGTGGAATTGGCCTCTCCGCTGGCGAGTCTGCTGAATGTCGCCGCCAGCACCCGTGGCACACAGGCTGTGAGTTGTGGAACCTTATCTTCCTCTCCCTCTCTCTCTCTCTTTCTATCTCTATCGTCCATGCGTGTGGGTGTGTGTATGAGTGTGTTTAAAAATGTCAGTTCTGCAGTCTTGGCTTGCTATCTCTGATTTATACGAATAAACTCTCTATTCCCGCCACAAACACCTTCTGCAAATGCGTCTTGTGAATTCGAAGATCGCCACGTCAGCTTGTGAGAAGGATGGCTGGTTCGTGCTGGTAGTAGCTGGGTTTGGTGTGGTTGGGTGAGGTGTTTTGGTGTAACGCGTCGTTGTCACCTGGTGACCGACATCTCGGCATTAAATGTCGGTGACTGAGGGCGAGCTTAGGCGTGTAAGCCTCATGACCACCTGGCAAACTGCGTAGGGACTATGCACTGTCGTAGTGGTGCATCACATTTAAACGAACGTTTCAAACACTGCCAAGTTTCGTTGGCGTGGTGTGCAGCGATGGCGGCTAGCGGAGGTTCAACGCAATCCGCCGAAAGTACTCGGGTTTGCTAATGATTCCAGCTAACTCACGCAATAGGCAAAACGTGCTGATCATTAAGTTGGGTTGCATGGATCGATCGAAGTTACCGTCTGTAGATTACTCGTCGTGACTACTTTGGAAATTGCTTCCTAATGCACAGAACACAGTCTACTTGTGAATATCAGCAGACTGGCATTGTGATCACAATCGAGCATTGGCCTGATAGTTGTTTATTGCATTTATTGTCGAGGATGTGACGATATCCTTGATAAAAATGAGGCAAATAGGCTTCTCCAGCAGTACTCAGTCACGGTCTGTCCAAAGGTGTTTGAGCATTCAAGTAAGGGCAAGCCTCGCGTGCGTATGTCTTTCTCTCTCTCTCTCTCTGTGGGTGCTTGGGTATCTGTGGCCATTCCAACAGAAAATACATCGGGTTCGTGTCTGCATTGTCATTGGATAATCTGACTTGTTCTTGTCGAGAGGGGAAACCAGGAATCTGTCTCTTTCTCGCGCGTCGAACTCAGAACTATGCAGGGAGAAGAGAAGGCACACCAGGCGCATAAATGGACCCACGATTTTGCAAGGAATGTAAACAGTGTGTGTGATTGCTGCTCTGTCGTGGATTTGAGAGAGATCACACGCGTTTTCACCTGTCTTTTGCTGGTTTGGATGTTGCAGAGGATGGTATGCACAAAACACTGCAGTGCAAATAACTGATTTGCCCAAAAACTCCATATTGTGTCCTTGGCTTTGTAAGTAGCGTAAAGTGTTTCGTGGTTTTAATATGGCAAACCCACCAGTCCTGATGAAAAGGTGTCACAGCTTGCCCTTCAAGGCCTGTTTCAGCTCAGACGCATTCGGCTTTACTGGGAATGAAGATTGAGAGGTGGAGGGAGGGGGCGCGTTGGAAGGAAGCGTTATCAAAGCAACTCGTTCCAGGACTAGAAGCGCTTGTCGACGGCAGTGCTGTCAGGAGGCCGTCGGTGGTGGTGTGGACGTCCGCCAAGATCCGAAGCGAGTAGCTCTGCGCCTCCAATGAACTGCTGTTGATGCCTTCGGACGCACACTGATGATGATGATGGGACGTCCAGGTGTGGTGCTTCCTTGGAAAAGGAGTCAATTCCAGCGGCGCAACCGATCTCCGGGAAGCAGACATCTAACTATCATCTGCTTCACCTAACACATTCTGCGTTTCTTCCAATTTGGCAGACATGGAAGGGCGCATTAGCTTTAGGAAGCGAATGCCTTGATTGATTTCACCCAAAAGCATGTGAAGTCAGACGCCGTCTCTGAGGCAGGCACAAGGCAGCGGGATCACAGGAGCAGCGCATGAACCTGATCAATGAAGATTTGGGTCAGACGTGCGTAGCTAGCGTGAGCCAAATTCATCAAGATGATAAGTAATTTATGACAAAACACCTAAAAACACCTCTCTGCTTGTCAGACTGAAATTCAAAACAGCAGCAGCTCAAAATGAGGGGGTAAACAAAAGTGCTATCAGGGTTTATCAATATTATCATTCTACGCTAAAATGTTTTCACAGATGCGACTGTAGCCAATCACTTTCCAGAGTCCGCCTACGATGATTGGCTAGCACACGCACACATACTAAGTTGTCGATTCTGTGAAAATTAATAATCTTTGCGAATTTCCAATAGCACGGACTATTCATCGAAATCTATTCAGGCAATGAAAGAAAATATTGTTTGCGGTTGCGCAGCAAATAACTTGCGTGAAATTAAACGTCAGAGGTACCACAGTTAGCTCCTTTATTCCCACTTAAATAAGTCTTTCACTAGCTCAAATCGGCTTTTCTGATCTCGCCACGCTTACTTCTCATTACTCCGATGTACTTTTACACAGGTAAATTTTGGCAAACAGCTATTTAAATACACACTTTTTCTCAGTGATCTGATTGGTTCGAAGGCAGCCAACCAGCAGGCTCACAAAAAGGACTTTTGTATTTCACAGATAGATTGCAATGCCTGTTTTGATTTCAGTAATGTGACCTTTGAAGTCTGATATTTGATGCAGGGGTATGCAGAGGAGTTACTAGAACCATAGTGACTCCCCGGTGCTTAGTTTGGTCGGTGGACGACATTGCTGTGTATCTTGTTCAACATCTAGGCAGCCAGGCGATAGCCTATGGATTATAGTTAACATTTAATCAAATTGCATCGAAGGAACAATAAATTGGCAGCACTTTTACCAAACTAAACACTTCTCACGCCGACCCGGCCAATCAAATCCTAGACAGCTCAGAGGCCAATCCAAATAAGCCAATCAGCGTAGCAACACAAACACTTAAGACGCCCGTCTACTCAAATAAACGCTAACGCAGGATTTGATGCCGCTAATATGTGTCTGTGTACATTCTTCCGATTTCACCATTTTGCAGCCAAAACGCGTTTTCCTTATTGGTTTATGTGACCAATTTGCAGAAAAAAATGGAAAATTTTAATTGTTATGGTTGTGACTTTGACAGATATTATCTCATTAAAGATAAGACAACTCATTAGGACTTAATGCAAGTCAGTAGATCGTGGTAAGATAAATCAACGTTTTAGAAGTAAACAAAACATTAAGGGTGCTTTTTATGCTTCAAAACGACACACAACATTGTTACCTGTGGATTACGGGCCAAGACAATTTAAACAAAAATGCATCTTCATTCTGTAAAATATTGGCTTGGGCCCATCAAATCAGGGATGACAAAAGAATCACCGAGTAAAAACAGAGAAGACAGACGAAGTTAAGGCCTGGTTGGGTTACTGAATTCACGAACCAAAATCAAATATTGGCTGTTGAAACTTTACGCATATAAAACTCTGTAAAAGGACTGAAAATTAGCATTGTAAGCCTGGAGTGCAGCATATGTAGAGTGCGATTAAGTATGCATTGTCGTAACTAGTTAAATTCTCATCCAAGTAGAATTTACATCGGTAAAAATATTTAAATAGGAACTACGAAGGAGAATCCAGTTGAAGAGCATTCTACTGTAAGTAGGCATGGGATGTAAATTGCTGTCTCTCTCTCTCCACTGCGGGGGTTAAAAAACAACTTTGGCGTGAAGACAAAATTGCGTTAGAGTTTTAAGGACAAAAGCAGATTTGACACGCAGGCCACAAATAACTTGAGCACAAATCGCCACGTGGCTGACACATGGCGCAGCGCATTGGCGAGGCGATCGATACGACGAGCAGGCGGTTTGTTGAGAATTGCGTGCGAACGCGTGCACTCACGCACACACGCACACGTGCAAGAAGCCGAGAAATCGATCGGTCGATGGATGCCAGCATGACAGATGGCTGCAGCTGCATCAGACGCATTGAATAAAAAAATGTGTTCTTTATTAGCAGCGGGCACTGTGGTAAACGGAAGTCGAGGAAAATGCTAAGGAGGAAGGGAGGGGCCTTACGAGACTGGTATGAGTCCGGGTACTTCATGGTTCAGTTACCCTTCCCATGACTGAATCAATCGCTGGAATAGGCATACTTCTAGCTCTTTTCTTATCGGGAACGGTAATCGACATGGTCTCCTTCCGTGGATTCTTCATATCCATGGCGGCATTGGTTTGTTGTCGAGTGCTACTTCTCATTGCCATTTGCATCATTTTGTGGAATGAGAAGATTCAAAGAAGTCAGAGGCGCCTCGCGGAAGCAGCAAAAGATTCATCCGTTAGTCACTGCCAACGCCGAGAGCCCACCGTATCGCTGCGATGATTCCGAGCACGTTCACGCCAAAGTGGAGCAGCAGTAGCTGCAAGCCTCCATTTAGTCAAAGTAGTTCTTAGCTGATTGTATCAGTTTAGTCTCACCTTGTCTCTCGGCCTAATTTCACTGCTTCTGCTTTCCTTCCTCTCTTGTTTATAGATTTAGTGTTTTCGAGACAGAAAATAGAGATTACAAATTAATTGGCATTTATTCACGTCAATGATTAAACAACGCTCGATTTGCCTAAGGTAATCTACCGTGGTTGAACTGTTTTCAGTTTAAACACTCCAACGTTTGATATGGATAAATTTGGAGGAAATCGTTTAATAGATGACCCAATCAGGTTGGATTTGGACTGCGTTTGAGTATTTCAAGTTGTAGATGATTATGAATGCAGTTTTCCACCTGTGCAATTTGGGTAAACTTGCGAAAGTGCCAATGACTGGGCAGCCAGATGAATAAAACGCACGTGTGATTTGAGGATGGTGGGTTTGGCGGGTTGAGGAGGCAGTGGGTGTGTCGGAGAATACAGTGACCGTGTAGGTGACATTGAATTATCATCTTGCATTTAAATGTCAACCAAACGAAAAGGATAAAATAAATATATGCGTGCAGTGGCGCCTTTCATTCAGATGCCAAATTCAGATATGTCTTGTCGGTTTGAGTTCGAGTTGTTTATGGTCAACTTAGCGCCGAATTATTTGACACTTAAGTCAATTTTGTAAGTTTGATGACTTTATTTTTTGTCAAAAATTGAAACTTTACTTACTATTGTAGTCATGATTTATCTTGACGAAAAATCATGTACGCTCAAATCACATGGTGTTTACCCCAGACTTAGGGAACTCTGTCAATTATGATTATTAATTTTAAATGGATTCGTGTATAAAGGTTAATACTTACCACCTTGCAATGTTCGCAGTTACTTTTGCAAATGTTGGAGTCATAGTTATAATTGCTTGCATATTTGGCAGTCCACCCCACACCCTGGAATCGTGGCTTCGATTTAGCAGTTCTTTTTAGAAGCATGCCAGTGCCGTCGAAAGCTGAGTAAATACTTGGGCACTCAAATAAGCATTTCGACGTCCACTTAACCGCCAAATGCTCCATTTCTTCAGAGTAGCTCTAAAAAGTATAAACATCTGACAATTCAAACGAATGCAGGGTCAATTTTGGTTATTAATTTAACTGCATAGAATGTTGTCATTGATTGGGAGTTAACAACAGCTCTAAGTGATGTAAGCTGCCAGGTAAAATCAGTGAGATCTAAGGTAGTTGAAGCTCCAGTTGAGTATAAATAAATCAATAAATGCATTAGCTCGTAGTTTTGAGTAAACAATTCTTTAGTAATTAGAAAAACTTGGAATGTTTCGACAAAAGAAGCAAGTCGGGTAACTCGCTTTGAAACACTCACGAGCATATTCATGTTGCTTGCAGGCGGTTGGACGTTCTCACGGATTCTTGTTAATTTGGTGATAATTTGAGCCCGTTCCACTGGCCACGGAACAATAAAGGGAAACATATTTCCCGCAAGAGTCAGGAGACTGATAGCTCTGAGCATACTTTCTACAAGTTAAAGTGCCAAGAATTAAATGTGGTCAAAACATACGTGAATAGTAGTGAGCGAGCCTGTTGTAGCTAATTGAAGTCGTTTGTGTTCACTGCATACACAGCTTGGTACATGTGGGTGGATGGTTTCTGTGTCATTTGTGGCTTCATCAGTTAATCAGAATCCTCCTATCTCCCGGAGCACCTGCGATTTTCTTTTATTTAGCAAATTTTTTGACTGTCTGTTGTCTCATCGCTGCCGATAAGCTGCCAAACAGATCTTAAATGTCGAATTTGTCTAGAACATTTAGTAAACATCAGAAAACTTGTCTCTTAACGTGAGCATCAGTTGCCAAGTATAAGGCAGTGTACATAATTGATGATTTCGACATTTATCGTCATCACCAGCTCCATAATTTGGTCCAACAAACGTGCAGTCATTTGGGATGGAATGTCTCAAACACTTTTATGTCTGATCACCACGAGCTAATTTACTCTCCAGTACTATTTTGCTTCCAAGAAAATAAGGAGGACGTGTGCGTGAGCCTGCGACGACCGGGTTATTGGACGTGAATCAACACGACTCACTACAAGCTCAGCACGACACACGATTGCTTACTCGCCATCAAGGCATATGAGCGTGTGGGGACTGTATTCTTCAGGCAGCTGTCAATGTCCACTTTTTCCTTAATATTTTGTCATCATGCCCACTATTTATATACTCTTGCCCGTCGCTCTTTCCTTATTGGACGTGTTGTAGCGCCATATACCACTAAATCCCCAACAGTGTAGGAACAGGCCATCGTTTATTCGAGAATTGGACGAAGTTGCAGTCTTGTGCATCGGAGGTGGCCCTTGCGTGTATATGTATAGCACAGATGTGTGAGTCATAGATGTGCTAACCAGGGTAACCGTTCGTGATATTGAGGGGGAGTTGAGGATTTGCGTGGCTGGCGAAATGCAGTGAAAAGGAGGATCTTGTGTCGGAGGCTGAAATGACCGAATAAATGAGTGTGAATCAACGCGATTAACAACAGTTCTCCCCCTTAGCTAACCTTTTCATCCAATGGGGTTTATGAAAAGTAGGCCATAGGTTTCGTGCGCTTGTGATGTGGCCGTCGAAAATGACTCTACGGAAAATCGTTGAAACCTTAACGGGGGCTATAAAAAATTGTTGAGAGTCGAGAAATCCTGCAAGCCCTTCGCGACTGATAAAATCCTATCTTTCCTGCGATTTCTTTCCCTCCATCCGTGTACCGATCTGGCCAATAAACACGTCTGCCAGAGTTTGTATTAGCAACCGCCATTTTGCTGTCCGGAGAGATGGGGGTTGGGTGCACCTGGGGTTTGCTTGACGGCCTCTCCATGCAAAAAAGACTGGTTTGAGGCGGTCGAAAGATATGGTGTCTTCTGTCCCATTATGTTCGACGTTGAAAACCTTTTCTTCGCGTCTGAGCACACTGAAAGGTCCGTCGTAGATGAGTCGAAGCAGTTGACCAATGGCATCGCGTCTGATGAAAACGTGAGTGCATGTGAACAATTATTTCAGGCAGAAAGAACTAGTAAAATTTGAGACCCAGGAGTTTTAGTTTACTCATTTTCGCACGCAATCGCTCGACGTAGTTGCATGAATCCGGCCATGCTGGTTGGGAAGTCGCGGTGTAATGCTGCCCAGGTCATCTCAATGTTGTTGTTAGTGATAACGGTGCAATGTCGAAACCATTGAGATGACCTGGAGGTTTGGGCCCTGCGGCAGTGCATGCTAAGTCGTCGGAATTAGGGCCAATTTTTGATCAGCCTGCATCAAGAATGCGGGTGGCGATGCTCACATTGTGTGGTTTCAGATTTCAAGGTTTTTTAAAAACCACAAAGAAGGCAAAACAAACCAATTCACTATGGCCAACGCCTGCCAAACGGATATTTAGTAAATAAAAATATCACTTCCTTAATTTTAGTGTCGCAGTGAATGGACTTCACAGCTTCTATTAGACAATGTAGCAATTTAGCAAAGGTGAACATAATCAAAATTGCTCGTAATAAATAAGTAGTGTACACTTAATAGATTACCCGAATATTTCCGTGACATCCGAGGAAAGAAGCTTGACTATACTTAATGAGTGAGCATATACCATATATTTTACTATGCACATACATAGCCTAGGTACTATCAACTATTTCATAATCCAGCTATTTGTTTTCTTACATGATAAATCACTAATTTGCAAAATAAACTCTCGTATTAATTGCGCAATCCACAAATCACGACTGGTTAGTTTAGGTGTCAAACATTACATTTGGCAATAAACCTAGGTGTTTTCCATGCATCTCTACAGAAACATCTTGTTAAATGACTGTCATTTTTACTAGCTGGACATACAGAATTTTGTCACGAAGAATTCCATAATAAACTAAAGAAATTCAGGCTAACACGATTTCTAAAATATTTTTTATTTGCCATCAGTTTGATAAAATTTAGTGGAATATTTGGTGACGCCCTCACACAAAATCTCTAAGCAGTTTGTGAGTCATGAAATGATGGCGCGGTGTACGCGAGGGGTTGCGTTCCTTGTAAAATATATATTGGCTTCGTAGGGAAAAGCCACAGCAGACAATCACTGTCAATGTACTACTCCATTTACGTAGAACATTTAGACGTAAAGGTTATTCTAGAATGGTTTTCTTGATTTTATTCTCGAAGTGCCGTGTTCATACGTTATTACAAACCCCTGACTAAACACTCTCCGTCCCCTTGGTAAAAGATTTAATAGTTCTCAAGCAGGACTTGAGGTGCCAAGGATAAGAAGATTAAACAATAGTTGATCACGGCATAAGTAATCATGCACACTTGTGCAGCAACTGCACATCTAATCTTGGTTCGTCTCTCAATGATTTCAATATTCTTCATGTTAGTTTCTCTTAGACATGTGCAATGTTGATGTTGATAAAATGCACAGTGGCCTGAGTCTTTACGACATGAAATATTAATGTTACTCACATTTAATAAGTGACAGCATGATTTTAGTAAGCTCAATGAACTGCACGTGTGTCAAACCACCTGCCTGCAAATGACCCAGTTGGCTCCCAAGTAAGCAAATTCAAAATCAACTGTTTCATCGCAAAAGCTAGGCTAGCACACAACTGTCATCGCCAACGTGTTTTGTCACTTTGCTGACATCTTCCGATAGTCTTAGAGCCAATATTAAAGTAAAATGTGGAGTAAGCACGAGGGTGTGAATGGCGTCCTAGGCTGTTGTATCAAGTTACCTAGGTCATTCTTGAATTATATAAATGGCCACATCCTGGCAGATCACTCGACATTCGGTTGAGGTGCTAAAAGCTATCTGTAAGAGAATTTATCCTTTTTTTTCTACCAGAGTGGGAAGGTAGGGTCCAGCTTCAGACAAGGGATCTGAATAAATTGAGCAGTAAATAGAGCAATTAGACAACACACTAACATCGCCTTATTCAGGGAGCAGCACATTAATTTGCGCCTTAAGTCTTGCATGCAAAATCACCTTTGAAGGCGTAGTTTTTACACAACAAATCACATAGGATATTTACCTTAAATTTGGGAGCATTTAAAGTGATGTAGGGGGTGTTAGTAATTATTTAAATGTTTGTTACCTCGAACGAATTAGTCGTGAAATGTGGATGGTTAAACAAAAGGCATCGCTTGGTGTTGAGATGAAATCAACTTGTCTGTTAATCTTAAATCTCAAGTAATACATTGATTTTAGTGGATTTATCAAATCCTAATGGTATTGGCAGTACAAAACGACAGCAAATAGAAAATCTGTGCTTATAGGTAGTCAGTTTTACCACCGAATGTGCCAAACTACGGATTTTGTTTAGCATTTATCATTTGGTGTTGAAGGTTTCTACCCTGAAGGCGAGGAACTGGAACATGACAAAATAAGACATTTTTGAATAGCTGTGATGACCACCCTGCACGAGATCATGGTGATGGCATTAATACTTACAATTTACTCCAGACACGTCAAGTGTCGAAACACCGCTGAAAAAACCACGATCCCGCAATTACGACTGGGCACAATGTATGAATAAAATTAAAACGATTAAAACAATAGTGGAATTGAAATATTACAAAAACAACATCTCTAATCCAATTTCAACTAGCAAGTAGAAAGAGTGAAAACAGCTGTTTGTTTTATTCCTAGAAATGACCAGCACTTGAAACAAATCTTTCATAACAATAACTTTAACTTTTCCGATCAAAAAGTCTAAAATTTGTCAAAACTCACACCCACTAGTCGGGGGCACATTTGTATTCTTCCAACTATGAATGTAATAACGCATCTAGTTGGGCATTGTGATAGTTCTCATGAAGGAGGTTGCAGGAGACTAATTTCGGATTCGTGTAATTCGAATAAGGTTTAGGAAACTTCTTTCAATGAACAATGTTTTTGATCTAAACGGTTACGCAGGCAGTTTGTCTGCAGTTTCCTTAATGAAACTGCATGAAGCGTGCTATTTTGATGACCAACGTCTACACGAACCACGTGGAGATCGCGGATCGTGGGAAAAAAGAAGTGTTTGCACACGGGCTCGATACCCATGCAAAACAGGCAGTGCAAGCAGGCAATTAACCTCTTTCTCAACCGCTGATTCAAACTTATGACGGAAGTTATGTAAATTGCATTGTTTTCCTTGATTGGGGGCTGTCAATTGCTCGAAAGTCTTTACCCATTCTGCGTGTGACTCACATATGCAGCAGAATTACAGCAAATTATGGTCCAGACAGGTCTTAGTACCGAAAAGTGGAAGCAATTACTCCAATGGCCCTGACTGCCAGAGATAATTCCAGATATTAGAATGTGTGCTATTTCCAGACACAGCGTACATCACTGTTTCCCAACGCAGCAAATGGAACTTCGTGCGTCATTCTATTTCACTGAATAGCCCTAACAAGTTCCTAGGATGAGGCAGATTGGGAGTTGCTGGATGAGGCAGGTGTTAATACAAATGCATGCACCTCATGCTAAACATATCAGTCCAAACGAACATTAAAAGCAGGCAATCGAAGTTAATTATCATCCCCTGGCACATCCGATTGTAGGACATGCAATTAAGATTTGTATGGCAGGCGTTATAAGAAGTAACTTGTGTCACAAGCCTTTCACAAATCCATCCCTGCTCAAGCATTGTTATTGCAGCAAATCGGTCGAGCCACGCGTTGTCGATGGATGCGTTATTCTTTCTTTCTTAGTCCGGCCGTGTCTACGTAGGTCGTTGGCCCCGATGGCATTTCAGAACCACACCTGGGCATCAACAGTGGTGACCCCGGTCTTGAATACGTTTGGTCTTCTACCACCTGGAAGTCTACTACTATGTGAAATGGCACTAGAAATGTTATAATAACGTACAAGTTTCTCAGTTTCCACTATCTCTACTCAACAAGGCTCTCAGTTCAGATACGCTGCGCTAAACCGATTCCTGTGTTTTTTTAAATCTTCTAGGTTTAACTTGCACACTGCTTTCGACTGCCCTGCCTCGGTTGTCGACATGCTGTAAACAATCATTCATCCCGTGGTGCATCGTCACAATTAACAATATGCAAAATCATCTGCCGACAATGCCGAAATCACATTAGTTATCTGTCGGAAAGGATAGATTGCTTCAATTTTAATTCGTGTTAGTCATTTCCCGGCGACTTCACATTACCTTGCTTCTGCGAATCCCGTGGATGCAAGAAATTAAAAGTTTCATTACTTATCAAATCACAGCAACAAATATTTTACAGGCACTCGCTTCGCCCACGCAACATCTTGATTCACGATTGATGTGCCTCGATGCCACATCCTCCTTCCCGCCTAGAGCAGAAATCAAATCTTTATCTGCCACATCATGTTACTTCCTTAAACCCCTCCATGGTTGGTAGAATATGAGGTAACCAGGAAATTTTTGCAACATTATCCATTTGCCCCATATCCCACTATAGTGTCGAATGACGGTTTTGCTTGTCATAAAAGTATTTTAAGCAAAAGTGGTATGTAAGTCTTAATGCTCAACATCCTCAAGATCAAGCTGCACGTGATTCTCAAGTAGGATGTGATGCACTGCAGGCTGCGGAGACCGATTCTTGAGTAGGCGGTGATGTTAACAGCAAAACAATCCGAATGTGTGATAAACAAGAGCTACGCACATTGTGGAAGATAGAACAAATTCAAATAGCAATAAACAAGTCGAATAGCATTAGGAGCAGCAGTTTTGTCATCATTTTGCAAAAACGTGGAAAGTTTTTCTTGGAGCGCACGGTAACTAAAGGAAAATCTAAAGCGAATTAATCTTGTAATTATCAAAATCGCGTCATTTTGCAGTGAAAACTTTATGCTCCCAGACAATGAATCAGAGAATTTAACTGAAATCGTGTTATCTTTACTCTGTATTGTGAATATCTCCATTATACATTTGTACGGCACAACCTAAAATATTTGGTGTGGTCGTTGTGCTTTAAGCTCAAATCAGCACATCAACGAATTCGGCTGATTGTGTCACCTTCGATACCGTGGTGAACTCACCTCGTAATGCATTCCAAAGGGATTTGTCTGCTGTTCCTTACTAAAAAAACGCGGGTCCTTCTGTAGGCACCAATTATTTACACTGATGCAGCTGAAAAACGCTCAGAAACTTACACATTTCTAAAATTTTAAGCCTAGAAAATCTGTGGGACTGTAAGTTCGCAGACCAACCGGATGCCTAATACTTTAAATGGTAAAAATTAATTTTATGCTTGAATTGTCAAAATTGTGATCACTTTTTACCTGCAATTTCGGCAATGCAAACAAAAGCGAGTTTGTACGGTATATTTTCTAAGTTTGCTATGTTGACACATGTTAAAAATATTTCAGAAGTGTGCGTTTCAACAATTTACAACTTTGTACAGTGCACAGCAGTGTATTTTCATACCAGGAAACAAATCA
>UXSR01000638.1:0-22617 GCA_900604375.1 Mesocestoides corti
CACAGATGTTTTTCTGTAATTTCACTAGCTCTTAACTACTTGCCTGTGCGTCGAGTGGCAGGAATAAGCATCTAACCGACAAAATCCAATAGTATTCGTCAACCAGAATTGGCATAGTAGTGGATGCTGGAACACAAAGAACGAAAACACACTAAGCCTGACATCCATTACCGCCCTCATTGTTTTTGCCTTGCTTTCCGTAGTGGCGAAAATGCAACACACACATGCCAAAATTGTTCTAATGGGACAAACCTTCCCGCTAATTGCACTTGGCTCTGTCAAGAAATAAAATTTTGATGTTCCAATGCTAGCCTTTAGTCAGGGTTTAAGTAAGTGGCGTTAGAAGAGGTCAAGAAAGTACTCACATGTCTAGCCGACTCTCATTTGCCTCTTTTGCATTTGGAGGATATTTGTTCGACTAAAATTCCCTTGTTAACTGATTAAGATTGTGACTTCAGGAATCGGAGTTGTCTAATGCCTGTTCACCTCTTTTGAAATCCCTCGGTTCCTATTGGATAGACCAGACTAGCCTGTGATTGGCTGAAAGTCGATATCTCCAACTGGTTTGAGAACCTCTGAACTTCAAACAGCCACATGGACGGTTCACACAAGCAAAATGCCCAACAAGGTAACAGTTGCCAAATGGGTGGAAAATCAGGCAAATCACAGCTTCCTGACTATGCATTTCAAAACCGATTGAAAGATCATTATCCACAAATTACTGATCCACTCCCTTGTGCAAGCGAGTTGTCGTCAGCTGCTTTAGAAGCAGGCTTTTTAGTCTGCCATTCAACTAAAGTGCCGATGCTATTCTACCAAACCCCCCAGCTAATGGAAATGGCCAAGAATTACAACCTACGTCCGAACTGAAACCTTATTATTGTATCCGCCGTTTCACGGATGGTTTTTGGAGGCATATTTGATTGTTTTGGAGCAGACGGATCTGATAATACGGCGACAATCATCAAGATGGATCACGGAGAGTACCTCCTTGCGAAAGCAAAAAAACTCCTCCGCAGTGCTGATCAGCTTTATATAATTTGTTTGCATGAAGGGCCATAGTTTTGCCACTTTGTGTTATGAATGTAGGGATGGCAAGGCATTTAAGACACGTGATCGGATCGCGTTGCTGATCTTGGCAGAGTTACAAAGGGCTCAAGTCAATTCCAACATGACTCTGGGTGACCTTGCGGGATTGCTAATGGCTGCATCCGTGATATAGGAAATCAAAAATGCACGTAAATCGATTGCGGAGGCATTTTGGAGCCCCAACTATTTGTAAATCGATTGCGGAGGCTCCACAATTTTGATTTGTTGTGGGCCCCAGCATGTGGTCTTGAACCACGCCGGGACCACGGAATTTACCCTGGCTCGATTACGCTTCCCTGATGCCCGCGATGAAGAAAAAGACCGGAGAGGACGTGGACACAACCGGTTACTTCAGAGCTCAACCAAGTTGGTGTCGTGGGTGGTGTTTGCGCGTGTATATTTATACCTCACATGCGTGAATCATACATGCGCTAACATCGAGACCTAGGTGTGAGGATAATCCGTGTGAATGAGGGGGGAGTTGAGGAAAAGTGGGACCCTGTGTCGGAGGCTGGAGCGAGCCGGATTAGTGAGCACGATTCACAGCAAATTCAACAAAGTGTCGAACACTCTGGGATGCATTCAAGTCTCGCTTTGAAGCAAGTTTTCTTTGCATTCGGTCAAAAACATCCAACTGTCTTGACCCTTAGCACGCAGGCAGCCGCATTCACTCGAAATGCTGCCTTTCTGTGCTGCAAAAGGTCACCTGGGAGCGATCTCAGTGTGATCACCACCGCCAGACCACCTCCACAAACATCAGCTCCAACCTCTAACGTCAGTTTAAATCACACAGGACGGTAAAGTTGTTGTTAAATCCTGACAAAAATGCTCCGTAACGCCCAGATTGCGTGGATGTCACTCGGATTCAGAAATGATCCAAAGAGTCATCAGTCTCGTGTGCGTAAATGCGAGCTGCCTAGTACTTGTCCAGCTCCTTCTATCTTCCCTTAATGCCTATTGGATAGATCAGGCACACTAGAATGTCTATGATTGGCCAGAAGTCGATTTTTAAAATTATGGTGGTGTTTTGTGTGAAAATCGGGAGTAAAATTTACTTACATTTTTAATATATTCATGATGAAATCGATAATGTGAATGCAAAATTCTTTTCCTAAGTCGGTAGTTTGCAGATTTTAAAACAAAAAATGCCATTTCAGAGAAATCGCCTGGGTGATATAAACACGAAAAAAGAATGCATTTGATTGGTTATTTTAAGGTAATTTTTGTCTTTTTTAGCCTGTTAGAAAGTAATGCTGTCAAAATTTACTCCAGTCCAGGACTCATCCAAGTTTGCTACCCTCAAGAAACCGGCGAAGGTAGCGATAGTGCGACAACAGCCCTCGTTAGACCGTGAAATGCGCGGCCCAATCGCGGACCCGATCTACAAGTACTCCTCCCTAACCCTGCCCTCCGGCATTGTACAACCGCAAATCGGGCCTGGGGGTCCCCTACGGTACCCCTTTTATCGGGTGCAGTCACCCCAGACTCCACGACAGAATTCTGTCCCGAATTCGCCGTGCTGTCCAAATGGACCCCTTCCACGAGTCTCTGGAAGGATGCCACAGCAACCGCTGCAGCAACGAACGTCCGCACTTCCCTACGCCACCACGGCTAACACTCTCTCCTGCGTTGCGACGCCGATAACCCAGAGGCAAGCGCGGTATCTGCGTAAGGAGGTGAAACAGCCCACGAGGCAGAGTGCTGTGCCAGACGAGGCTGCGAAAACACCATCTAGTTCGTCGTCTTCAAGGGACAGTGGCATCATGTCCCAGGACTCCTCCTCGTCCATCCAATCGTTTTGCATCGAAGACTACAACCAGTCTAACCCAGGTGGTTTCAGGACTCCACAGTGTGTTCCACGCAGGGCAAAGCAGGTGACGCGGAAGACGGTCGTTGAAGCTCCAGCCGTCAAGTATCGAAGCGGTGGAGGGACTCTAAACCGACCCAAGGTGACCAAAAGCGCCATCGCGACAACTCGACTGTCCACAGGTCCATCAACTAGTTGCACCTCGTCGCCAGCGACACCACGAGCCAGCTGGAACTCCTCGCCGGCTGTCGTTGAGGGCGAACAACTCAAGGCAGCAAACAAAGTGAGTCGTGCAACTAGTGTCTGCGCTACAGGCCTGGAACATCAGCGTAGAGGTCCATCGAAACAGGTGACAGCCGGGCAGCTTGCCTCTCCCAACGGGAAGATTCCACGTCCCACGAACCTAGCGGGCGATAAGGGTTCAAGAATGGACAAGGACATTGGATGGTTTGCCGGGAAAATCCAGAGTTTCAAACCGGAGGAGAATGCTTCGAGTGAGCGACCCTCTCGTAATAGCTCACTTCCCTCGGGGTAAGCGCGATTCCCGGCGTGAGATGATATCTGCGTGTGTTTTATGGCCGCAGACAGATGCGACTAGACGTCTGCATTACCGAACACCGCAGTAAATCTTGATTTCCACGGTTGCATTTCGCCGGATGATTCATTCGTGTTAACGGTGGTTACTTATTTGGCTAATTAGTGAAAGTACCGAAGCATGGTTTTGTCTGCTTAGTGCAAACTGTGCTGTGTGCTGACAAGCCTTTTGTTTAAATTAGTGAACAAAGGGTAGCTCAAGGTGATTAGCACATTCTCGCATCGCCGTCGTCTCGATTTAAATCGATATTTAGCATTAAAATTGCGAGGCATCTTTGAATCGAGCGCTTTTAAACAACCCGCACAAATTGCACCAATAGCGATCAAGGTTCCCAACAAGCTGATTGGTCAATAGTATTGACTGGGCATTGATCACACGCATCCAATGAGAACGCTAACGAAGATTCAAACACACCATCTATTGAAACCATGACGACTTTAACGAGGGTTTTAGTTTGAAAAAGTATATACTTTTTCTGTAAAATTGGCCTTAATTTTACACAAAAACATTTTAGTCGTGTACATAAATATCCCCATTTTAAAATAAATCATAACCTTTTGACTGTAACTTCGCGATTATTCTACCACGACACCATACTGATATTCCACAATTCTCTGCTGGTTCCACAGCCTACTTCTTCCATGTCAGCTGATTTCTTCCAACGTTGAACTCCTCGCAAATCATGTCGACCTCGATTCCACCACAAACGAAAACCTAAGTGTGACAGATTATTTTATCAAAATAAAGGTGTTAAGTTGAGATGTTTCGTCTAGATAAGATAAAGCCAGCTTCGAGACATTGGGTGTTGTGTGATGTCAGTTGTGCGTAGTACCACAACAAGCCATGCGACAAGGAACCAATCCCAGCGGTGTCTGGCATTTGCCTCTTTTTCGTTACTTTTGTGGTGTATATGTCTGTAAACCAAAAATGTCGCCTGACATTTAATCAGCCCCCCCCTCCCTGCGGGATTGGCTGCACGTTTGATAAGAATTGGCTCTCCACCAAAATTTGGCATTGGCCAAGACACCAGTTGGCGCTGGATATAGGGGGGGGGGGATGCGGGGGGTGTATTGCGACAAAAGTAGAAGGAACACCAGCCTTGTAATCGCATCCTTCTTCCTCTCGGTGTGGTTGCTAACGCGAATTCACTTGCGGGATGTCAAGGCGAGTAAAACAGTCCTTTATTTCCTGTTTAAGTTGGTCAATTCAGCTGCTTTTTTGAGAAATTTAACCACAAAGTCAATTTAACCAGCCAAACAGACATGCTGGAACGCAATTTTAATCTTCTATTTAAACAGCGCGGCATTTTAATGAATAAATTCTAGCCTATTTTACAGCAAATGTTGCTTTTGGAGTCCAAATTAAGCATTTTTTGACTAAATTTAAATGTTAAGCCCTTTTGAATAGCTTATCGTTTTGACTGATTTAAGCAAATTTGTTCTGGGTATAGTCTACGCAAATTTGGTCAACGATGTCTATATCCAACTCCAAAAATGACCCTGAGAGGGAATTTGGGAGGGCCTAAGTGTACCCACGCAACAATCGATAATTAAATATTTTCAGTGAGTCGAAGAAAACTCAGGTAATCAGTAATTGTGAAAAACATCGCAAACGCCTTGAGATCGTGCCTTTTTTTAGAAACGAATCCTTAGGCGTCTAAAATACTCCAATCAAAATCGATCATGGCGGTGCTTCAGCCAATGAAAAGTGGTCAGAATTGGACGGATCTCCGGGAAGTCGTAGCCTATCTGGATTCACTAGAATTTGGAAGCGACATCTGCTGCCTTGACGTTCTCATCGCATTTTGAGTAGTAAAACCTTGATTAATTACAGTGGCGTGGCTTAGTTTAGATGTTAACCATCCAAAATGCGTGTTGTTTTCCTGTAGATCTGATCGATGTCCAGCTACTGGCTCCTCTCACATACCGACGCCGCGAGCCAAAACCCTCAGTCCTCCGCCGCAGTTCGCCTCTTCCTCCTTCTCCACACCCTCCACGAAAACACCAAAGTCGCCCTTCTCGCTGTCACACCCCATCAACTCACTCACCCCGGATTCAAGCAGCACCTCAACCTGCACCTTGGCAGCCAATCCGAAGGGTTCGAGTCCGTCTCTCGCGGGGACCACGACGGCCACCGGCTGTGCCAACCTCGACGACACGCCGACACCGTCGAATCGCAGTTCCCCGGAACCCCGTCCACCCCTGGCCTCGACGCCTTCTGTGCCGCTGGTCGTGGTGGACGGCAAGGTCCAGGAGTTCGACAAGCCTGCGATGACAGCCCCACCCTCCCCGCGGTCTCCGAGGCTGTCACCGCGGCTCGGAGGCGCTGGAGAGGATCAGTCGTTTGGGTGTTCCGGTTGTGGACCCCTTAGTCACTTTAAACTGCCCTACTCAACACCTGTGATGCAGCGGATGCAGCATCAACAGCAAGCTGGAATTAGCAGCAGCTTTGGAAAGAGGCCTCTTGGCGCTGAGGGTGGTGGTGGACTCGCAAAGACGCCGACTTGCGCAAGCAACTCAAACCAACCCATTTCTGAGGGTGCGTTTTTAGTGTTGTGTCAAACACGCACACACACACACTAACATGAACCGGCGGGGGAGGAAGGAGCTTACGCAGTTACGCCTGATTATTATCGTGTACGTGACCGCGTCGTTTGTGGGGTGAATCATACATAGCGCCAGATAAGCTCGATTCGAATTTCACTCCCTCCGGCCAGGCGATTTTAACAAAAACCGTTCGGACCGAAATTCGTGTGTGGAACGTGTTCAGTTTTGGCTGCAAAAAAAGCCCGAGGTGGCATCGATTGCATGGGGCTATTTTGTGCCCCGATTCGGTGCTGGAATTGTTCACCGTATTCCCGCACACACCGCCACATGGGGCTGTGCAAGGTGTTGTCGCGTTGTGGCCACAGAAAGCTAACAAAAAGGGGTCATAATTTTTGTAGCGTTCGCGTCACGGAGGCATCAGAAGGGTTATGCGACACGTGCGTGATTTCTTTGGGCGTACAGGAGTGAAATCGTGATATTTTCTCTGAGAACGTCTGTCAGGAAAGGTTGTGCCTGGCCGGTAATAATCACGAACAACAAGGTCCATGGCCAGAGTATGGAAAATGTGAGGGCGGACGTCTAGAGAACCCCTGACAGCTGATTGGTCCTCGTAAAACCATCCAGCAGTGGTCTGCGATTCCATTCTTCGCTGACATTCATGGAAGATGGACGAGGTGAGCCCACAGCCATCTGTTCAGCAGCTAGCATTGATGAGTACTTTGCAGGTGTGCGTGGGCGTATTTACGGAGTAATTGTGTGAGTTTGGACCAATGAAAAGCATAAGTGTGCCAGGCACCAATCAGCTTGTGGTACAAAAGTTTGACAGATCACAACAAGTATTCCTTCAAACTGGCTGAATTTCTTCATTCAACCAATCAGATTAAAGCTAAAAAATAAGGTTGCCAATAAAAATTAATCAATGTTGGGGGCTTACAATCCCAAGATAATCAAATTCACACTACCCGCCTTCTGAATCGTGCAATTTTAACAAAATTTTGAGTGTTATGACCAGTGAATTTTTGGTTCGCGTAGGTATTTTATAGAACAACCATCAATGTTTGCAACATCTTTCAGCTGCAGATTCCTTCCTGGTTCGCGGAATTCATTTCGACTGTTTTCTGCTGAATACCGTAATGTGTTAACGCTGAAAAGCCAATTAAGTAGTACAGTCTCGGAAAAAAGGCTTCAAATTTTTCGTATCTGTATATTCGATCGGTTGACGTTAAATATATCTTTACATGGGGAGCCCGGTAGTAACGACTGTTTTAAACAACGCGTTTGGTGGGCCTTAACATTGATTAAAACAATGTCAACGCAAAATCGATAGCCGCAGTGATTAATTGGGTTAAATTGCCAAGCAGTGAAGTCGCAGCCAATGGGAGACGCGCGCGTGAGTCCTTTACACAAATCGATCGCCAACTAGAAAAAAGGAGGAAACAAGAAAATGGCCTTTTTATTTTGCTTTCTTCACAATTGTCAAGTCACTTATCACCCTAAAGGTTGCAGGTAGTGCATTAGATAATTATTTTCGATCTGTTTTAGCTTTTGGATCGTATATGAGTTTGTCGTCTTCTGGATCAGTAATGTCAGCGGTACGTTCATTTGTTGAGTCATAATATGCGCAAAATCTCAGTTTAATAAAACAAAAAATCCAAGTTTATTTGAAAGCAGCGCACAAATCTGAGATGATTGCTGTCCTCTTCTCTAATTGGTTAAAATCAGGCCTCTGAAGGCACTGGACAAAAATTCCAAAAACGTGGGTGAATAGAGATCACTACCAACGCCTCTTCATCCCTCGCGATAACTGCTTAATGTTGTGAAACGTTTTAGTGGGTCAAAGCGACCTACAAGCAGAAATAACTAGAGGTCTTGGTTAATTTACACAACCAGGAAAATGACTCATTTGGGAAGAACCTTTTAGTTGAAAAAAAAGAATAATTTGATTGGTCAGACTAAAGACTAGACAAAAACAGGCCTTGTTCTTCCGGCTAATCAGCCATGGCCTTTAAATTGATGTTTGAATAACACGCACACATGCTTGTTTAAAAACTTGGTGGGGGAAATTATTGGGTTGATAAATGACAAACCATTTTGTCGGGTTAACTGGCATTTCGTCGTAAAGGTGAAATAGTGGACTTGTATTTTGCCAGCAATGTCAAGTAGACAGGCAAAGTTGGATTATGCAACTGTGCTCGGTGTTTTGCAAACATCCTGATCCATCTACGTTTTTTCGCTTTGTGCAACTGATACTACTTTCGAAAAAAGTAAGTAGTATCCTTGGGACAGGAGAACTGTGTCGATGCAGTTGATAGCTTGTTGTCTTGAAGCTATCAACTGTGTGGCCGCCATCTGCAAAACGGAATTTCGGATGTCAACTAACACGATATTTGTGTAATCGCTACACACTGCTTATCCACTCTTCCGATTGGTTCGAATAAGCCTTGAATTGCCTTTGATTTCGATGAAGGATTTAAAGAACAAAAGTTGCCTTATTGTTTTAATCAAGTGGTTTGCTCAAGGTCAAATAAGCATCCAAATGAGCCGCTCAAGGTCATCGAATGCCTGCAGCTGGTTTGTTTAAAACAACCGGTTTGTTCAAAGTTGCGTTTTCAAGACATCCATGTAGGAAACTTGTTAAACAGCGGTCTGTTTGAATTAAGTGAATTGCCCAAGGCCACTTTTCAGCCTACCCTAGGTACCCTTGTTGAATTTTGTCCGAAGTAAAGCCCGAATTTGTTAGCGTGCAAATTTCTCTGCCCACACCAAAAGAAAACGTGTGCATTTGTGCACACAATCGGTGTTACACCATAAAGCAAGCGATGAGTCACCAGATCGGCCAACTGCTGGTGGTGCTGCTGCTGCGCATCTGAGCGCGGAATGCGTAAAATTTGTCCAAATGTCTGCGCGATTCTCACACCCACGTAGACAGACTGTTTGCTGGACAAGAAATTGGCCAATTTTACAAATTCTGGCGCAGTTTTTGACGGCTACGTGTTCACGCTGTTGTTTAACGCACACTACACATTCGGCGCGTGGAGAATCAGCTTGTGTGAGGAGCTCAACACATAAATCAATTCACACTTCACTACACTACTTATTTTCGGCTGAATAGTATGGCTCGAAACTGTTTTAAGTAGAACTGAGGGCTTCTACGCATACAGTGCTGACTTCCACGTTTAAATTACCTCTTGTGGTAAGCTGCAAAGCATGTTTCCATCTAAAAGAAACCTCTTACGCACTTTTGCAATCTTTACAATAATTTTTAATGACCTTGAGCCTACCAATCCTATGAGCCCAAATGCACGAAATTTCTAGTTAATTCAAATTAAATCACTTAAACACAAATATTACGCTCGAATATTGGCCAGTTCTGTTATAAGCAGTCATGTTAAATGACATTTTATCTCTTTCAGGCGAATGACTCAGCGGCGTTTGAGGTGCGTTAGCCCTTCTTTGTTTTCGCGTAATGGCATGTGTACTTATTTAAATTCAGTAGTGTGTTTAATGTCGACTACAGGTTGCAAAATTAAGGCGGGAGCTGGAACTTGCACATCAGAAGGTCGCCGCACTCACTTGCCAACTTTCAGCCAACGTGAGTTGATTTTCAATTCTTGCGTTTTCCGGGTCAACTTGAGATCCCTACCTTTAACGGAAGAGCCAATTAGGTGGCTCGGTTCTGCTTTCCTTAAACCTGATTGGTCGAGAGCGATTGTAATGAAAGTGCAATGATTAGGGGCATCAAAGTGTACTTTGCTGTAATTAGTCGCCCTCATTCAGTTGGATCAACTCATAGTTACTGATTAAACTTTATTGTTAAATTACAAATATTTCCCAGGCGTTCTCATTATTATTATTATTTTTAATTATTTACCAAGGCAAGTGTTGTACAGGCATTTGAACAGAGCCTGCAAAGCCTGAATCAACGACTCCACCAACTTTCAGCTTCATCTGCCATCAAGGTGAGCCCATCCTTCGCGGCATAATTTCAACACTGTCATAAAAAAACACCCTACTGTGCTAATTTAAGTAGACATGGATTTCCACAAGTCTTATTGCATTGCAAAAACCTTGCTAGTCAGCTTCCGAAACGTCTGTTTTGCCCCTAAATTTTATTGTGTTTTAGGAGAGAGAAGTGCAAGAATTGAGGAAGATCATCGACCGATTCCGATGTCAGGCCGCGCTCAACGACTGGCCCTCCATCTTGGAGAATGCACGGGACGGAAAGAAGCTGTCGCAGTCTCAGGAATTTGTCAAGCCTCATCACATCATCGAGACTGGTGGGTTGGCGTTGCGTAAATCCGGCCAGCCAATGAGAAATTAGGGCCCGGTTTTTCTGACTTTCTGCTTATTTCAGACGTGATGCAGCAGGCGGGTAGCCTGTCAAGCCTCGTGCAGAGCCCGCACAGTGTGACCGGGTACCCAGAGATAAATCGATACATCCAAGAGGTCACCCCAAGGGGCTACATGTCACCCAGCTACATGCCCATTCGTGACTCCTTCGAGCGGAACAGCAAGAAAGGCGGCTGGGTAAGCTAGGCAAAAGTAATCGATAAATAATCGATATTTTTTCTTCTCAGCTGCGGACCTCGCTCAACCGCGCCTTCCGACGCAGCAAAAGTCGTGATCCGCCTGATCGAGCCAGAGTCACGTCAACCTCATCTGCACACGACCCCACTGTCCCTGGTTCCAGCAGGTAGAAATCACGCCTACTTAATAGGTTTAAGTAGTAGCATATTTTTAGATATTAAACCTATTGGTTTTTTATTATTTCAGTGGATCCAGTGTTCGCCATTCTCCGAACAGTTCCAGCGGTGAATCACCGGTCAACCAGTCGGCGGCCTCGTCGATCACTGGCGCTGGAAACGGGCTCCTGGAGCAGCCGTCGTCCACAGCCAAGGACCAGTTCGATTCGCTCAGTAGACAGCACCAGCTGCACATCATGCAGGAGACCGTCTTGGAGCTGCAGCATCAAGTCAGCTCCCTGCGGGCTGAGAATGCCCTCCTCCAACAGACCGTCGATCGATGCTCCCAGGCCTCGGGGTCCGATAAGGGCTCTGTGACGGGGTCAGCGAGCCTCTCGACTACCGGTCAGGCGGGCCGCCTCGGACGACTGCTTCGTGGTGAATTTCAGCTGCTCAACTCCTGGTTTACAGCTCCTAAAAACGCGCGACCTTATCGATTTCTCTTATCGATTTTTAGAATTGTACTCCGTGAACCCGGAAGTGGGACGTCGGCCGATACCCGTGTTTCTGGAGCTCAGCTACAGGCACAATCACTCGCGTCCGATCGATGAGCACATGAGCAGTCGCCTGGCCTCCGGTCCGACTAGTCCTACGCATTCATATCTCGCGCAACCAACCAACCAATCACAGCCATTGGCTTCGCCCAATCCGAGTGCGCGTCTCTACGCGAGCACTGATGGCGCCCGCCACTGCGATGTTGGCAGCAATGATCTCACGCACTTGCATCTTCTTGGAAGGGTCTGTGTGGAGGCATCTTCTCCCATCCTCGCAAGTGACATTCGATCGAAAGTCAAGAATCTGCTGCGTGTAAGCCTTATCCCACGGATTTCGCGTCAAAGGTTGGGATTTTTCAAGCGCTTTTTATTTAAATTGTAGATCTACTTAAACTATCTCGACTCGGATGAGCATATTGGCTTGAGTCCCGAGGCGATTTCTTCGATTACGATCAAGGCGGTGCCTCAATCAGTCGCGGTCAACCAATCACTGAAGGAGTTTCAATTGTCACCGAACAACAACGAGCCGGCCCCGCTGCGTATCGACCCGGATCATGAGATATCGCACATAACCATCCGCCTCCACGAGAACGCCTACGCGGTCGAGAGACCGGTAGCGCCCAGCCTCCTTAACCCCCTCTCCGTCTCCTCCATCGCGTGGATCTCACTCCTGCCGTGCTCCTTGTTGAGCAAAATGATCGAGTCAATTTTGGCAAACAAAAGCGTCATTATTTACGGACCTCGAGGCTCGGGAAAGCTTGAATTCGGCAGAATTCTTATCGATGCGATGTCAAAAATGTAGGCTCCAAAATAAATACTTATTGGTAGAAAGTTAATCGCGGCCCTCGCAATTAATTCAAATGATTATCCTACTTTCAGCAATTAAGTAGATAGTATATTATGCTGAGAATTTTGAATCAAATTCTTGTTCACGTCGGCAGGTTTCCAGGATTTTGGGTGAATCCGCCGAATGCTTGTCATTACTACCTCCGAGCCACTCCGAATGCCACAAACGAGCTACGCCAGGTCCTCATGAACGGCCTCCTTGCCGTCGAAGGTCTCATCATTCTTCGGCTGCCACCGTCTCTGCTCCCAGACCTAGTGAAAACAATGTCAGAGCTCGGTTTCAACACAAACCCTCGAAAGTAAGGCGTGAAAAGCACGTTACGCCCGGGCAAAGAGTGGTTCCAAATTTAACCCCTTTTTGTACTTTTAAAAACGCCGACTTAGCAACCAATCGTCCTCAAGCTGGCATTTATTCGATAGAATAATTATTCTACAATCTCCGCATGTTTCAATCGAGAACATCTGGTGATCACGTAGGCTACGTTTGACAACACCCCTCACCACTCGCATTTGATTGGTTGAATTCACTTGATAGTTGGTGTGGTGCCAAACTGTTGCAAAATGTCGTTAATTAAAAGTACTTAGACAAAGGAAGCACAAATTTTCCCTTTAAGCCTGGACGAAAACATGTTTGAGTGGACATTGGTTCTTCGAATTCCGATTTTAGAATTCTCCTACTCGCGATAACTGATACGCTAATCTTTCCGGAGGAGCCAACGAAACTTAAAAACTGTCCCGGGTAAGATGAGATTGCCGTGTTTCCCTCTTAGTACACCTTCATGCACCCCCATCCACGTGATGAATCCTTGTAGAATCTTTCCCTTCATCGCGGACGTCCAGAGCGCGGCGGGCTACATGCGCCGTTGCCTCCGTCAGCGCTTCTCTCAGTTCGCCTTCCAGTGTCTTGAGGCCTCTAACACCGTTGAACTGGACGGTCTCACGGAAATCATCGAATGGTTGCCTGGTTTCTGGCTTCGAGCAGTCTCCGCCGCCGCCGCTTGGCAGCACACCAACGTCGACGACGCCTCCACCACCGCCACCGCATTTCCCTTTTCCCCGTTTCGTCTGCTGGCCTGTCCCCTGACGCTGCAGGCGTCCTCCGTGTGGTTCAGGGAGGTGTGCGAGGCAGAGGGCGTCTTTCGACGCGTTGGCGACGCCGAGAGAGACCTCGTTCGCTGGTTGGCTGCCACGTGGCCTTGGCCCAACGACCAACTGCCACTCGCCTTCACGCCCTACGGCCTTGGCGCTGGCGATTCCATGACTGCGTCCACGATGATCATGTACGACTCCAGCGCCTCCTTGCCTGCCCTCCTTTCGACTGGCGATGAGACTAGGCTCGACTGCGCTGGAAGGTCCATTCGCAGAACCTCACCTCGTCCGATTATTCGCCGATAACTTTCTCCTCGATGAATTTTTATCCTACTTTGTGCCTTATTTATCGAGAAAACGCATTTACTATACGTAAAACTATCGAGTAGAATATATTCATATTTGCAGCGTGGTCTGAAAATCATGATTTGATTGGTCTGCTGAAATGCATACTTAAGTAGTATCCCCACAATCCCGAATCCTATTCTCCATGGAAATCGAATAAAAGATTGATCTCTGCGATAAGTTTTTTGTGGGTGAATTTGGGCGAAAAGGGACGAAATCAAATGTTTAATTCTTTAAGTTGTTTGTGATGTTCGAAGATGGAGATTCCTACTAACAGAGCTGGCATATTTTTGCTTCGAAATCTGTCAACATTTAAATTACTAGGGGTAACCCGAATTTACGCAGAATTTTTCTAAAATTGTGTTATTCTGTCTTGTCAACATGATGACAGATCTCAGAAGTGCGGCATTTTAAAGTGAAAATTCGGCCAATCCGAGAGTTAGAACACGAATTTTGACCTCAATTTGTTTAAATTTGAATCGATCTCGCCTGCCCTTTACTCACGCGCACAGAGTGCTCGCGTGCTTCCCCGATCGATAAGCGATCATTTATTGGCTGTCTAGGCATGCAGGAATTCGCGCGCAAGAATCTGCAACCAGTTAATCGATATCGAACTGCGTTATGACGGTTACGAAAAATTCAAACAAAATGTCTTTAAATCAGTACAACTTAAACACGCGTTAGGTGGTTTTTTTAACAAACGTCGTCCACACCAATTGATTATCAACCCATCCCTACTACTGTGACCGGATTTACTTTGATGACAGCCATTCGTTGATCGATCAGCTATCGATTTTTCTATCAAAATCGCTCAAAACACCCCTCCGTGTCCTTTTGGCTATCTATTCTAGCTGATAATACTACTCACATCGAATTCAGCGCCACTCACATTTTCACCTCGAAATTTAAACATCCAACTGATGCAGTAAACTCGACATTCTGACCGAGGATTTTTACAACTCCTGCAGTGTGCGATCGCCTTTGATTTGACTTCCAAATTGTTGTCAAGATAATTTTGGGTTAATTCGTGCGTGCAGGCACTAATTATCCCGCCAAACTCCACCCACTACCGCCTGTCCGCCTTTGCTGAGTGCGTGACATGCTACAGAACAGTATGGACTTACGCTAACCATAAAAAATAGCAGAGCTAGAGGGGGAGGGGTTAGCGTTTACCCCTGGTGCACATAAGCGTGAAGCAAATTAGCTATTCCGCTCAGGGTTTTTCGCATTAATACGAGCACCAAACACCGTGGCATCGTGTTGTGCTTCACGTGGCAGCGTTAGGGATTCAAGCGACACGTTCTGAGTGACCTAAAACAACTAACTCCAGATCGTGCGCTTCAGCTTACGCCGAATTTCACATGAAACCAACTCGAATACAAGCGCAAACAGGTTCTGCGTGTGAATTTTGATATGCTGACCATCTGTGGCCGGTTTGGTGATGAAAATTGCCAAAGAAGCCTTGCCCAATCACGTTGTTGATCGCACATACTTTCACCGCGAATCACCACAGCCCGATCTGCTATCGATTTCTGATGTTCAGTTATCGATCTGTGATTTCAGTTTAGCTTTGTGTGACGAATACCAGACCGACTATTTCTGTTGAAATCTGCCACTATCAGCTGATATTTATGGCGTCGAATCTGTGAGCCGCTTTCATTGATAATCGATGTTAGCCTGGCCAAAATATGTGAATATTTGTAAATCGTTAACAGGACAAGTTTAAACCAAAAAGTCTTGACTTGATTATGACGGGAGGAAACGTCGAATGTCGACAATGTGTTCAATGGTCGATTAAACGGTTGTGTTCGCTGACATCCGTGGATCAAATGCTTCTGGAATTGCCACGACAAGTGATCAAATGGCGCAGAGATCTCTTCACCAGACGAGTGCCCTTGGCGAAATGATTAATTCAGGCTTGCCAGACAACTTGATTACCGGACACACTTGGTACACACAAACGCACTCGGAGGGAGGAAAAGGCATTGCGTGTCTGCGCGTCGCGTTCCCTTGAAAGATTCCCCAAAGGGAGGCTTACTCTTCCTCCCCCCCACCACCACCACCCCACTCCAAGTAAACCCGCTCCCTCACCCCCGCGCACGAATAGTAAAATATCAGCGGTGGTTACCGCAAATTAGCGTGTGGCAGTCATGCACTCACACACACAGAAAGAGTTTAGTAGATAAATCACGGAAGAGGGTGGAGTGGTGGTGATGCCTTCATCTCTGTCGAAGAAGGTATTTAAAGGCGTGTAGGGCTGGTGGCGACGCGATTAGCAGTTAGGTAGTCAAGGCGAGCACACTCACACACACACTCGTTCGATCCACCTGATGTGGCCGCCGCTCCCGTCCGTCAATTTCCCGGTCCTTCCACCGCCGCCACCGCCTCCACTGACGCCATCGTTTCCGCTGAGCGTGCTTCTTCGATGTCTCGTGCCACCGTCGCATCTACAGGCTCCGCAGGTTGAGGGGAACGCCTCTACCCCCCCGTTATCCCTTCTCTCTGGCCGACAGGACTCGAGTCTAGACTTCGGGTTCTCGTACTGCCTGCCACCTCAAAACAACCTCGGATGCCTCTTTCCAATCGATGCGAATCACTGTGAGTTCATTATTCAAAAGTCATTGTAACAAAAAAATCGATTTCGGATACCGCAGACATTCGTGGAGTTCATTGGTGTGTGTTTTCAGACACCACACGAATAACTAATCACATCACGACTTTTTCGTAATGTTGACAAACTTGTCCATTTAATTTTTGAGAGTTCTAAAAATAGGATTATTTGCAGAAATCTAATTTTACTCTCGGGTGACAAGCAAACAGAACTCTCATAAGCTAATTAGAGGACTATTCTGCACACCTAACCAATGAGATTGGAGGCCCATTTGCACCAATGACGTGCCACCTTGGCAGCACTGCACATTAGTGAGCCAGTCACTTGAATGTTATAGGTCACCACCTCTACGCAGGCGACGAATCAAATTCGAGGAGGGCAAAGCGTTTGCACAAGTCAACTCGCAATGACCACGACAGTGCTGGCAGCAAGAAGTGCAAGAAAATTAGCGCCACGTCGCTACACGACACCAACGAGCACATTGAGGACATTCGACGATTCGCGCGCGCTTTCAAAATGAAGCGGCTGAGTCTGGGGCTCACGCAGACGCAGATTGGTCGAGCCTTGACTGCGGGCGATGGACCAGCCTATAGTCAGAGCGCCATCTGTCGGTACGATTTTTCATTTGTGCATCTAAAGGTCATCCCCGCGGTGGGGTCCCTTTCGCAACTAGTTATATTTTTTGCTGAAAATTTACTTGAAATAAACCGACGACTGTAATGTGGTCAGTAGCAAGTTTTTTACTCTGTTCAGGTTTGAGAAGCTGGATATCACCCCAAAGTCGGCACAACGCATCAAGCCAGTTCTGGAGCGCTGGTTGGCTGAGTTGGAGGGTCGTCGAGGTGGAGATCAGACGTTGCCAACTTCTGTCGCCCATGGTGACGGTGGCAGCGTCTGCGACAGTCTGAGTAGCAGCCAAGACGACGAGACAATCTACCGTCTGGAGAGTGAGTCCGAAGAAGCGAGTGCGGCCATCAGAAAGCGCAAGAGCAGGACTAACTTCTCCGTCGATGCGCTGGACCGCCTGAATCACGAGTTCGCCACCAATACGCATCCGTCAGGTAACAGTCTGCTTCTTCTTGATCCGCATAAAATTTGCGGAAACTACTTATTAAGGATGTAAGTAGTAACTTAACTTCAGTGAGATTTTCCTCGAGGCCAATTAGTTTCGTTACGCCTAACTTCATTTGTAACCCCATGCAATCGATACATCAAACATGACTTTGTCGGCTATGGGGATATCCGGACCTAACTCCATTGAAATATTATCAATTTTCCGATTGAAAACCCAAAATTTATTTCCCGGAATGTCTATGCGTGTTATGTACTGTTACAACTCGGCGCTACATATCTTAAATTCACACCAATTTTAAACTCGCGCGCCTTGAGTATCGATTACCGATAGACTGAGCGAGTGCGGATTGAAGCCTCTGTGATTGGTTTGTTTTGTGTAGGAACGAGAATATCTCAGTTGGCGAATCAACTAAACTACGACCGTGAAGTGATACGCGTATGGTTCTGCAATAAACGCCAGTCGTTTCGCAACAGCACAAGTCAAACCCACCCCCCGAATCCAGCCTGTGGTAGCAACAAGATCGGTGAACAGCATTCAAACTGGTACCTCCATCCGAACTCTTTCGACGACAATGAGACCCCCATCGACCTCAGCACCAAAAGCATCCCATCGAAACAGTCCCTCCTGAACCACTAGTTTCCCCCCGCCCGAACTTGTCTTCACTACTCGATTTTCATTTGTAAATAAAACAAAAGCGGATAAAGCGAGGCGTCTATTGGTTGACTTTTTTGCCGTCGCATCATCCTCCAATCAGATAAGACGCTCATCTCAGCAGGCGGCAGTGATTGGCTGGGGCACTTCCTCACAGGCGAAATATAATTTGATCTTGTAACTGAAAGGTTTAATTGTAAATTAACCTAAATTTGAGCGCAAATGTCGACACAGTAACTCATGGCAATTTCGTGTTTAAATTTACGTGTTCGCGAAATTACAAATTCTTATTACAAGACAAAATTGGCATTTTGAAATGCTGAAGGGCACCACATCAATTCCCATTCAGCCATCGACAGTTGTGATTGGTCAGTTGAGTAGTTGACCTCGATGTGGTCTTAATGCCTGGTGAGGCTGTTTGTACTTGATATAGTAGTCATGGCAACGGCTGGAATCTAATGATGGCATCATCCTAGCTGCACATTCGATTTATCGAGAACATTCAGGTTTTTTTGAAGCACTGAATAATCCTTCTGGCCTATTGCATGATTCAAGGTCACAGACTTTTGATATGAACCCTATATTCTTTCCTCCTGCGCCCTGTTTAGTTATTCCGCCCTTGATTGGTTGATTGGAATCAATGTTGTATTGTTAGAGCCACCAGTTATCGAAGAACATCACCTAGTCCACTGGTTTATGTTGTAGTGGTTGAAGAGGTTTTAAAACAACGAAATGCGTCCATGAACAAGAAGTGGATGTCCTTCAGGAGACAAGATACAACTGGACGAGTTCTCCAACCAGGAGTTGTCATCGTTGTCCAGCCAATCAGCATTCTTCGTCTACAAATTAGGTTTTATTAACTGCAGTGTGGGGTGAGGGGTGATGAGTAGGGGTCTACCAACTCACCATTGATCGCGTGCCGGCCCACCACCCAATCCTCTTCTCCCCCCCACATGCCGCCATCAGCGTGCGTGCGTGTCAGTATTCGTTTGTAGGTGGCCTCACATAAACAGCAACTGCACGCCATCTCGCAGTTAATTATACGGCCTCGCTCCTTCACCCCTTACCTCTGCCGCTGATATGATGCCTACCGCAGTTTTAATATACACACAGTATGCGTGAGCAGCGAGTGTGCGCGTTTTTTGTTTTACTAAATGAAAGAGCGTGCATGCGAGCGCGCGCGCGGTTCGGTTAAATATGTTCACACAGCCTCCAAAAAACGATGCCATCGCGTGCACTGCTAACTGACTCGCCAGTTAAATTACTTGTGGCTTTAAGAGAAATGGCTGCATTTTTAAAATTGGTGAATCTAGTCAAAACTAATCAATCGTACGTTGTGAGTAGGCTGTCAAACTTTAAATTCTGTGAAACAAACGTGGCCGCGGCAGACTGCCGACGGTATTACTGAGTTGCGAAAAAGGACTAATAAATGAAGGATTTCAACCAAATCAAATCTCAAAGAGCAGAAATGGATTAAATACGGCAGCTACCACGTCTGTCTGATTACAAAACCAATAAAATATAGGTTTTAGTACTCGAAGGAATAGACAATCCTAGAGGTTTATGTCGTGTTCTGTAGACGAGTGAGGTATGCAAGAAGCGATGCTACATCTAGCTAGAAATAGGATGGTGATGGTTCCATTGGGACGTTCAGCACAGACGTCGAACTTGTAGAAGACTAAACGTGTTCAAGACGGGATGGGAAGTTCTCCCACACACGGCATATTCACCAGACTTGGCCCCACCCGACTACCACTTATTCCAGTCAATGCAGCAACAGCACGCCTTAGTGGACAAACAGTTCTTGATGACTTTACTGCCTCGAAGACTTCGAGTTCCTCAGGTCATGGAAGACGATGGACTAATCAATCGCACGTTGTGAGTAGGCTGTCAAACTTCAAATTCTGTGAAACAAACGTGGCCGCGGCAGACTGCCGACGGTATTACTGAATTAGTACGGGGTTTACGACGTCGGGCGTCAAAGCGTGTTTAAAATTGAACTATTTTCGCGGTTTTTTGTGGTTTCGAGGGGATAGGACGTGGTGGGTTCATCTACATGAGTTGCACAACCCTCTCGGAATAGCAGAATTTACAATGACAGCTGATAATTACCACATTCGACGTGAATTCCATCAAGGAAAATGTGATCCTGGTGACGACGTTCCGTTTCTAAGAAACATGGGATTTTTGGTACAAACGTTAAGAACCGATAACAAAACAAGGAAGGGTGATGGAAAGTGTAGAATCCCAAGTGTAAAGGGTGTCATGGGCAGATCCCAAGAAACCCAGTACATGGACGTCGAGATAGGACATTCATTTGGAGAAGGCGGTACACGGAGTGGGTACTTTATTACGAACTCCTGGAAACTGGTCAGATGGTGACTGCGGAAGGCTCCAGCCGATAGTTGAACAAAGTCTGCGAAGAACTTGATCAGAAAAGGCCGTTTACTGGGCAAGGAAGCAGATAAGTATTACTGCCGCTGCTGCCTGACAACGCTCGACCACCTCACGTTGCTCGCGTCGCGATTCAGAAGACCCTCTGGAACGTGGAATAGGAAGTTCTCCCACACGCGACGTATTCACCAGACTTGGCCCCATCCGACTACCACTTATTCCAGTCAATGCAGCAGCAGCAGCAATCCGCCTTGGTGGATGAACGGTTCCTGAAACGCTGGACGACGTGCGTGAACTCGTCAATGATGACTTTATTGCCTCGTCGCCTACAAGTTTATTTAGCGACGGCTTCCGTAAGTTAGCTGAGAGAGATGGCGCAGGGAAGACAATTACAAAATCAAATTTATTGTTCTTAATTGCTTCGCATTAAATAAATTTGTTGAAAAATCTGTAAACACTCAAGTCATGACTTAATAAATTGCCCACTTCAAGTTCTACTTAATTCACCAATAGGATTTGGGCCCCAAATTGCACGGCACGAATCAATAGATATATTGCTATTGGCATCCTTACAAGGTGACGAAGTGTAATTGGTTGGTCGAAAACTTAACAGGGCAATCATTGATGCAGTAAATATGGTTTCGGGCAGATGAGAACAACTACTGTGATCGTCGTGGTCATGTGATATACACGCTTCGTTTAACTCTCGTGCGTTCCCGAGTGATTTGGTACATGAAAATTTATGGAAGGAACTTTGTTGGACAGCGCGGCGTTACTAGGGGCAACCGCTTGGTTGAACAAGTAGACAAAATAAACACGCGTCTTGATGCAGTGGCAGCTGAGGGTGTGACGCTGGCATCCTAAATTTTCACGCCCCACCGGTTGATTAGGCACGCGATCGATTAGGCAACCGAATTAGAGGTGTCTTGGAGACAAACTTTGGTGGAGAGCCTCAAATCACGACCGACACAAAGCGCGTATTCCAAGCCAGCCAATCTGTACAGGGTAGTGAGCAGTATTTTTATCGATTGTCCGCCTTCAACTCATTGGTCGAGACAGGAGGACCATTAAACACCGAGACTCGCTCGTCGTACGTTTGGAAAATGCATCCAAATGTGTTACTTCAATCCTATTCGTGATTTAGTTGTGCCTTTTCGTTTTCTGTGAAAAAATTGCCTAACTTTCAGCCAATCAGGTATGGGCCTGTAACCGAGTCATGATGTTGACACGTTCGAAGATGTCACATCAATGTTGATTACAATCAGATTGAGTTTGTACGCAACCTGCTTCCTTCTGATTCCTCACACAAAACTAATTCCACGAAAACTCAACTATTACTGGTCATTTCAGAACTAAAATTTACGAATGGAGCGTGACCCCTATGTGCACAAATTTAGACCAGTCTTATTGATCTTTTGTCTATTTTCCATGGACAGAAAACAACAAGGCCTTCTCTGCTCGAAATTGTACATTTCTGCCACCAAAATTGATCCCCATATTTGGTTCGTGTGGGATTTTAAAATGTGACTACTTTATTGCTGGTAGTAATCTGTGTGTACAAACGTCACAAGTTGAGGCGTTAACCAGCTTTAAGGAACAATCTGGGCAATCGGATTGTTCACGCAACGCAAAACTCATCAGGACGTCGTGCGCTCATTAGTGCAATCGAAGACGTGGGAGCAAAATTACCACCCACTCGAAAATTCACAAAATCGGTTGACGAGCCTTGGGAACACCTCACAACATCACAGACGGGCCAATTCGGCCACCAACTCCCTTCCCCGTTGCTAAGGCCAACAGTTAACTCAGGCGTAGGATTAACAACAAACAGCGCCATAGTTACACCGTTCTCGACCAATAGGAGACAGGCGATTCGGAGGGGGTTGACGGAGTGTTTACACCGACCGCAGACAGCCCCCCCACTCCAGCTGATCAGTGATCCGTTCGACACGCGACCTTGTAGCAACACGTAGCCCTGGTAATTGAGGCGCAAACGCGCTTCCGTAAGGTGGATCCGCGACTGTAATTTGCTGTGGGCCCCAGTCTGAGGACTGGAACCACGATTCCTTTGTTAAATTAATGCAGATTAATGCCTAACGGTGTCCTGACAATGGGGTTGGGTTGAAAGTACACGGTGAGGACTTGTTTCAGAGTAAACCATGCAAATTCCAAGGGGGAAACACAACACAATGCCAGTTTGTGCGTGTGGCGTGTATGAACCTGCAACAATCAGTTGGGTCAGGTGGAGGAGTCGGTGGCTGCACCGCTGGTCGCGTCCTTTCATTGGTCAATTAAGTCAGGAACATGTGAGACCATGGAGGTGGTTGGTGGCG
>UXSR01000639.1:0-22615 GCA_900604375.1 Mesocestoides corti
ACGGAAGCCAGAAGAGGATGCTGACTGTATTGCCTTATCAGTGGAGGTTCAGCTGACAGACGCCAAAGGAGTTAACGACGGAAGCAGACATGCCGTTGTCGTGAAAAGCAAGGTCAACAACAAGCTTATTTTAATTGATCGAGTCGTCGTCGTAGCGAGAGTGCCACTCGACTCCTTTCTCCACGTGAACCTGAAATTGGTCGGCCATCCCACAGTGAATGTGTAGGTTGTCATGTTAACTTCTACCTACCTCTTGACTTATCTACTCAAGATGCCTTAGACTTATCGACACTCCACGGCCTGTGCGAATTATCCTTGAAGTGCACGTTTGTGTGACCGCCCTCTACCGCCTGAGTTGTTGCCAATTTGCCCAAAGCCCTTAATAACGTACTTCTAATAGCAGTCGATGTATACCGAGCCCAACTACCTGCCCAAATTGCCGTTAAAAGAGCGTATGTGATTGCATGGAAATGAAACTTATTGAATGACAGTTTCTGGTAGTGACGTTTCGTTAGTTTTGGTGTGGCCACTGATTTGTCCCCAACACAATGATAGCAACTGTTGTCAAATAATATTGCTGCCACTGAGCACCAGTAGTTTGTGTACCCGGTACGTATTCTACAACGTTTTAAAGAATTGAATCAATTAATTTACCATGCCATCACTAATTAGATTAACTTTGCCTTGTTTTCTTGGCTTTAAAGGGGTGAATATGTGGTGGATGTACAAGCAAATTTATCAAGACAATCAACACTCGAGTGTCACAAGGCTTCGTTTTGGCTCTTGCATGGCGGTGCTTTTACCGTCAATGTGGTGCCAGCGGATCCAAATGATGACGGATTGATCCTCGTCCCGGTGTCTAACGGAAGAGGCGTCAGGATGCTTGAGGTGAGTCAAGCAATAAGATTTAACAAGCCAGTTATTTACATAGTTGTCAACTTTAAACTTAAAGACACTAACCTGGGTTTTCCTTCCCTAGGCATATAACCGATGCTGATTAAATTGCTTTAGATTGCCATATTAGCGAAGTAACTTGTCATCGTAGCTTTTGAATCGAATTGGACCAAATGAGAGTCGAGGGCGGAGAGAGCCAAGCTAGCGCCGAGATGTCAGTTGATGGTATAAGCTTTGGGTTGGGTCTCATGACAGAAGAGATTTGGGAAGTGGATCAACTAAATTTGCTCAAGCACTGTAGCGGTGTAGCCAGTGAAGTCATCTGTTGACAGCACTACGTAGTGGCAATAAGCTGATAATCGTGAAGACTGGAAGGTAGATTGCCTTGCAGTTTGTTTATTGAAGATATCTTTGTCTAGTAAAAAGCTCACTAAAAGCCGACCGCACTCATGTGCACAAATACCACCTAAATTATAGAGCCAATAAAGGGACGTAACAGCTACTCTGCAATAAGTTGGCAGAAAGGATCCATTTTAATAACCATCAAAATGCAGCTTTATGACGGAGCACAAAAGTACATTTGTCAAGAAATTTGCACTGGGTGCTTACAAATCCGCTGTATGAATGTGTTGTGATGTCATGTATGTGTGGAACTTTGCTCTAGAGGTATTTTGTAAGTAGGTACTGAGGCATTTCGCTGACCCTGAATAATAAGGTATCGCTCAGTACAGCTTATTCTTTGTTAATGACATTGTGGGGGCTGTAAGCTAGTTATGCCAGAATACAAATGGGTGTTAACGCAGACGTTGGACCAGTGTGGAATGCCCGTATAATTGCTTCAGTGGCAGGCAATGACGCACGTATTATGTGTAAATACATCTCTAGCTGGAAAACAATAAGTTGAAGTAGAGAATAGAACAAGGAGCTAAGCTCAGTAATGGTAGTTATTTCAGTGTTGATTTAAACTGCATGTACCACTGTTGCATATTTCGACAGTATGTAATTACTATGCAGTAGTTTGAAAGTGCTAGTGGATTGTGTTGTCAGCAATTGTCATGCAGACAACAAGAGAATAATAACGTTTGTTTTTTTTATAGTTTCCGCAGGGAGGCATTTACTTCGGTGTGAGTACAGTCATCAGACTAGTTCTTAGGCCTCTGCCAAGCGTGAAGGTAACCAAGAACGTTAACATTGACCTGAGCGGTATGTTGCGGTGCCATACATACAGCCAAAAGCCGAATAACCACGAACCCATCCACCGTCCTCCAATCTACTTCAGCCAGACCGTGCGACTTGTTGCCGCTGCAGGTAGTGCGTACCAACTCCTTGCTCAAATGAAAACCATTTGAGTGGAGATATTTGTTTTTTTTTCAAATTTAAGGTGCATTAGAATTGCGGTTCTTGAGGAAAACATGCCATCCGTCTGAGAGTGGAATTTCCATCAAACTGCCACATCTAAGTGAATTTGTTAGCAGCATCAGTTTGAGGAATAAACCATCCAAAGCAGTGGTTAATATTCCCTAATAATCCCAACATATTTGTACCCTCATACCTTTCCTTATTCTCATAACATCCTTGATGAAAACGGCCACCGCAGAATTTCGGTAGGTCCTCAAACATTTAAAACTGAACAGTGGGCATTGCGTTCAAATTCGCTGTGGCACGTGTCGTTACCTCAATAATTCTGATAAATCTGTGCTGGTCACAGGAGCAAATCTGTACGACCCATTTCCTGATGGCACCAATTTTTTTTCCGAATTTGTTCGAAAGTTATACTTGATTTAAAGCAACATGTTCTTTTTACGCTGCCGAAATTCCCAATCTAAATATTACATTAAAAACCAAGGTATGTGTATGTTTGACACTGTACAAGGTAGAAAGGAATGGCGCGAAACGTTGCCAAAATCAACATTAAAACACAATGACCAAATATGCAACACCACCGAAAATGCCACCATTTTATCTGATAAACAAGCCAGTTTTGTTAGATCGCCTGCTTTGTGGAATTATCAAGTTTCAGGCAAAACGCAAACATCGGGCTGTACGGACGGACAGCGTGCAGCATCAGAGCCGACTCGAAGTTACATTGCTGAAACGATTTCATAATCTACTGTGATCAAGTTCCGGATGTGGCTGTGGACTACCAAACCCATTCCGCCTGCTTCCGCGCTTTCGACAGCTCACCAAGGAAATGGAGCTGTAAGTCCTATTTCACCGTCACGATGTCTCTGAATTGGAGCTAATATAGCCATATATACTAATGTATTCATTCACTGAAGCAACATCTAGCATCAACAACGAGGGCGCTCACTTTGTCTGCACTTCTTTCTTAAATTTGTGGTCACTTAGTTAAAATTGCCCATTCGAACACCTTTTTATCCTTGTCAAAATGAGGCTTGTGAAGTATTTAGTTTTGATTGTAGACATAATGGTATTCTCATCAAAAGAGTAGTTTTATCTATGGCTAAACGTCCTGTACAGATGTCTTTTGTCAGAACGGATTTCAAGGCAGTATTATATTTGGGGAGAAGTATCGCGACCTAGTCACAGCATTGCAAATTGTATTCATTAGCTTTAAATTAGGCTAAAATAACTTCTGATAAGCAGAATGAATTGCTTCATTTCAGATTTGGATAATCGCATAGCTCAGGTGGTATCGTACATTTCGAAGGAGAATGTGCTGCTGGCCACATCCAGCTGTGGAAAAGAGTACTTTCAAAGCATGGATTCCGGCGATTCATGGGTATCAATCGACCGACCACACTTTCTGCACTGGAACTCCTACCCCGAGACACGTCCAATGGTGTCGGTCCCCTGGACGATTGTACCTCCGGGATTTCAACCGTCTTCAACAGGTTCAAGTTGTACTACCTACCAGGTTCGACAGTGGCACTGTAAGTTCTTCCTCAAATGAATCGACTTTTACTTGGCGGATTGGATTGGGTTAGGCATTTCAGTTAGCACACTAATGGTTCCAGTGAAAATGTAGCAACTACATGCTTCGTTGTGTTCAAAACCTATTCGCCCTAAGACACAACCTTAACACATATGAAGTAGGTTTAAGGTGTTAGCTAAATCGAGGCCATTTAGTGGCAATATAAGAGGTTAGTTGAGGTGAGAAAAGTGATGTTGCTCTGTAACGTCCAACTTAACTCTGCTTTTGGAGCGGAATTTGCACTGACTTATTGTTCAAATGAAGCACACAACAAGTGGCGTCAGTTGCGAAATTTTTAGTTCATGCGTTCATTGAGAATATGAAATCTTCCTGTTACATTTTGTGGCTATGTCATTAGAGGCAGTAAAAGGCATTTACGAGTCAAGCGAGAACATGGTTGTTGACACTTCGGTTAAATTTGACAGAGTTTATGGGAAAGACGTCATTAGCAGTTTAACCAGTAGTTTACAGCTGGCATCAAGCTTAGGTAATATGGACTTATGGGGAGTTGCATGAAGCACGTTTAGTGTTGCTGAAATGCAATTAAGCGTGTCATGTTCCTTGGTCAGTAAAATGACTCAGTATTGCCTAATGTTCGCGAGTACTTCACCTGACCCGGTAATGTGCTCGTCATTGCGAAGTCTACATATGTAAACATATGTGTTAGATTTGACTAGGCCATGACCCAGTCAATTATTGCATCTTCTGGTTTCCGACAAAATCTTGCCCTAGTGCATTTTTTAACATTGCACGAAATAATCTGCAGTTTTACTTACAGTCTGTTACAATGGTGTCTACTATGGCAACAGACACGTGGTTGACTGGAACGATTGTTGTGATGTCTGAAAAAATGAGAGAAGGCGTTCTGTTTTCCTGACGTGAAAGGGGTCGCCTTTCTTTGTACCATTTACTATCATTTGTTGTTCCTCGGTGTCAGACAATACAAATATTTGCGATTTGAATTATGCTTATTTTCTTTTTTAGGCAGGAGCATTAATTTAGTACGTACTTGTTGCATTTTCTTCGTTAAAATTTTCAATGTGTTTTTAAAAAAATATCGAAAAATTGCTAATTTCGTTTAGTCTGCAGCAGATGCAAAATACTTTGTTTGAAATCCGAGCTCACGTCATTTCGGATATTTCTAGGCCAAGTAGGTCAATAAGGGAATGGCGATGCTCACTTCCCTGTGCTGGACACTCGGAAGCGTGAACGAAAACTTTTGCGTGGTGGATTTACGTCAGTCTCGGTGTAATTTCCGATTGTGCCATTGACTCTTTATATAACTTTGTCTCTTTGTATAATTTGCTGCGAACGTGGCTCGTACTTTGTAAATAGAGGAGCGTTGAAATCCTCCCATGTTTGATGACGCACTCTGGTCAACTAAACTCACACCTGACAATTTTAAGTGGTTGTCTAAATTGAGAACGCTAAATCGCAGTATTGGTTAATCAATTGAAATTGTCGCACTTTTTGATCACATTACATCGGTACTGTTGCTAGGCAATGGCACCAGATAAAGTGTGATGATTGAAACACTGACATTCTTCTGCCACTAAGCCTCACGAGTACCCGATTCCCTGAGCATGATCAGTTCTGCTCGTTTAATAAATTCCGCCAATTATGTTAGGAATTTATCAAAACATTCTGAAAACTCCGCTAAATTAATTACGAGGTAGCTAATTTTTTTTATCACAAATTTAATTGTGGATTGATATGGTGTGTGAATTAGTGTTAATGGTACTCTAAAGTGTTTGCAACATTATGTACTGAGTCTTTCTATAAACACCTGCGTAAGCACTGATACCAATGCAGTGATTCTTGTTAATTTTCCGTCCAATAACCTGGTGGTAACAGTCTCAGACACAAGTCTAGATTGTAAATAAGTCACGTCATACTGCCTGCTCATTCAACTCTTTAGAATGAACCATCCACGCGCACTTTATCTATCTGGTCATTCAGACATTTGTACTTTTGCTAGTTCACGCAGAGAGGATATGTCATGCACAAGGTTTGATGCATGCACACGAACAGCTTGATATGGTTGGGCGATCTGTTGAACGGTTGTGTCTCTCTTTGGTCTTTCCACTTTCTCTGGTGTCAGGTTAGCGTGGTCGGACTAGATTTAATGCAGTGGTCCCGGTGTGGTTCAAAAGCACATGCCAGGGCCACCAGCACCACCATTGTTTGCATAATGCGCCTGTTTATTCAAATATACCACTTTTGTTGTCATAACAGAAATCAAATTTCTCCATTAATTCAGCAGGCATTAAAGCCTTTGCATAAACAATACAACAAAGCACATTATTGAGTAAGAATTGAAATTTAAATGGCTAACATCAAAGTAGCAGAAACGACTTCCCAATCTTGCATGTTGTAAGATCGTCAACAAACCAGGTGGAATCATGCATCTCAAAAGAATATTTTGGATTTCAAAGAAAAAGCTGTGTGGTACAACAAAAATACAACAAAATCAAATTAGATTAAATGAACTGCAACAGCTAAGGTCAAGTCTGTACACAGAACTGTTTAACGCATTCATGAAAAGTAGTTATTAAAATTGCCGTGCTGAATTTCACATCAGCAACTCGTCTATTGTAACCAGAATGACAATAATTCAATAATTAATTCAGAGACATTGAATATGCAGGACTTCGGTGAAGACGTGGTCAGTAATTAACTTTTCGTTCTAGGAAACACCATTGCATAAAGTCATTGCCGTAACTGGTATGCCCCCGTTCACAAAGTAGCGGTCGTCTCCCCATCACACCCACTGGAAAACACAAATAAGGAATGGACTTTGTTGAGAAGAGTGCATGTCAGCGCACTCCCTCGAACTGCGTTTTCACTCGTTTTGTTGGAGAAAAAGACAGCATCTAGGTCCGCTAAATTGCTCAAAGTTTAAGTCGATGAATTGTAACATATGATTCACCGAATATCCCCGGTGTCACGCAACTTTACTCCAAGGCATTGTCTGACTCGATTAGTCATTTGTATTCGATTTTAATTACGATTTGCTTGCAGACGGTAGATACACTGTCCCAAGATGCAGACGAAAGGCAAATTCCAGCAGCACGTTGGTTTATATGTACAATTTTCGCTTTGATAAAATTGTTTGGAATAGGGGAATTCAGAATCATTTATGCCATTGTCTTTATTGGTCGCAATGCAGGTGCACGCGCTTGAAAATCTCTATATGCTCAAAGCAAAATAAGCAGTGTTAAGTCGATTTTGTGTATGTGTTCCTAACTGTCAGAAACATCAACTTATTTCGGATAGAAGGGAAGATTTCAGACATTTGCATGTCAACTTCTGAAATGGTTTATAAATGTCAAAATTTTTCCTGAGGAAAAAGTAGTCGCAAATATTTTCGCCGAAACGTTCGGCTTAAATAATCACAACTGACATTTATTCATTAACGGATGCGTTGTTTTTAGCTTCTGCTCAGTTTTATGATGTCTATTCCACATTTTGGCAAAGCCACAGCTTTACTTTAGGTGTAAGCCAAAATGAAAACGGTTAATTTCATATTGATTGCCCTAATTTAAACAGTCAAACAATGGCAAATTACATCGTACTTTGCGTGCTGATGTCAAGCCACGTTGACAACGCAGCCAAGAAACATAGCTTACCAATCCATCTGTGCGTGGTGCGATGTTGGGGCTACTGTTAGTGACTCAGTAGGAAGATCGTAATGTTCAAATCCTCGGAGAAGATATTTGTTGAGATTGAAAATTGTAAGCCTCAATTGTGTCTCAATGCTTAAATTGTTTTCATTTATTGTCATTTTAGTTTATCGTCCGATTTCGTTGTTGTTGTTTTACTGCGCATATCAAATATCAGTCCACGTTCGGAAGTGATGCAACCACACTGCCAAATGCGGTTGCCACAGGTAAAGGTTTCAGGTTGCCGTCACTCTGCTTTCCTCTGCGGTACACGCTTAAAAATTGCATGTTTGTCCAAAGAACCAGTCAAGGCAACGGCAGCCCGACTGGTTGAATCTGCAGGACTGTGTATATTTTATAACTGCGAATTTTATAGCCCTTTAAAAGTTGCAGTGCAAAGTGTACCTACTTTAATCCCATTGACTCGAATATGGTTCCCTAAATAACCACGAAATATTTCTTTGTACCTTGTGATCTCACCTGATCTCTGCCAATCAAGATCTCTTTTGGTCCAAACTGGAGATTTAAAATTAGTCGCAATATGAGGACAGCTAGGCAGAACCACTTGGTAAATGCTTGAGCACCCCATTGTCTCAGGTCTGTTGCATTACCCTGGGATATTGGCGTGTCTTCATGTACGTGGACGAGTTTTGTGACAGGAGTCCTCATTGGAGTCTTAACAGCTTGCTACGTCGAATAGGTAATCAGGCACAATATGATTCTACAGCTGTTGTGCATCAGTAGATTCACACTTGTACGACCTTTAACATTGCTAGTTAACAGCTAGTTACCAACACGAAGACGAATGGCAGAGAGGTGATAGCGGATACGTCCATTTGTCAGCACAAGGCAAACCAAGTGACTTTGTGTAAGAATGAGTGAGCCTGCTTAACTCAGGAATGATTTCAACCGCCAATGAAATTGAAGTGAGTCATCGACATCGATGATTCTCTAAACAAGCTCAACTCACGCGCAATCACTCACCTATCACCACAAATATTTCTTTTGGCTGTGGGACAGAGTAGAGACACTCCCAGCCAAGTGGACAGGGGTCGAAGGAGGGAAAGCGGGAAGGGGAGGGTGTATAGTGTCTATGTGGTTGCTGGAGTATGAGGAAGAGATATTGCTGTTGTTTGTGTTAGCAACTACTTACCCAGAATTCAGCTGTTCATTTCGGTAATTTGTTAAAAAAGTTTCTCCTTTGTTGCCACCTTTAATAGGTCATCATAGGGTGGTTGTACGGTTTTACCCCATCGACACGGACAGAGGCTCAAGGAGAGGTAAATTTGGGTTGATAAGTGGCTGTTGTGTAGAACCTATTGTTGAGGTTGGCCGAGTTTCCTTTTAAGACACTTTAACTGGTCAATGTGCGATGTAGAAGCGACTGTAGTATTGTTGTCAAAAAGTTTGAACAATTCACCAGGCAGATGTTCATTTTTGTTAAAACTGAGTTCTGCGGAGTAGAGCTAATGCGTTTCTTTACACAATTGTTCATTGTCAGCAAAATCGGCGGGAACACGCCGGACAAAATAACTGACACTGCGGCTGGTCAAAAATGTCCAGTATTCAAAGTCTCCAAGATACTACTTGAATGAGCGTTGTGGTGAACTCCAAAGTGAGTTTTTCAGCAGAGGCGGTTGCGTGTTCATGGAGGTAATTTTAGGGGTGGTTACGCCTTGAGCATTAAAGTGATATGATGGTTCCGGTTAGTCAAAATAAACAAACAAGATTGGTCGATGGTGAACAACCTCTAGGTTGAAGTGAAAAATAAGTTGCTTCATATTAGCCAAACGGTGGTAATCTATTCACTAAAACTGATGCATAGATGTAAGTCTAAATAACTAAGATGTCAATACTGGGTGGCATTAGTGATCGGTCTGCATTCATCCATTTATTTTTGTTGGCAGAGGATTTAATTAAAGGGCAGGGGTTCAAAACTCGTTTCGCAGAAAATCTTATGTGGAATTGGTGTGATTGTGTGGAGGTTACGTTTATACGCATAAGTAATACATTTAACAATGTGCCTTTCAATTGATGCCATCTGCCATTTTGCGTAAAAATTCAGAGGCTGCTTTACCTAAACATTAATATTTAAATTTCAGTGGTCCTAGTTGATCATTACTTTCTTCACTCGGACTCGTTGACTTCGTAAGATCATTTGGCTGTGGTGGTGAAAGGTCGATTTGCTCCTTGATTGATGCTTATAAACCAGATATGAATATTTTAAGGGTTAAGGCATTGAATTATCAAATTACTTTTACAAGAAGGAACTTTATTGTTATTTCACACTTAAAAAGAGATGGAAACCAGTTACAGAACCATGTATCTATTTTTCAGACAAGCCCCCCTGCTTATGTTCACGACGCGTAAGTTTCAACATAGACACGACACATCAAATTCCATAGAGTGACAGGGCGTATTTTGTCTGTGCAGAAATTTTCAATCAGGTTGATTGACACCAAGGAGACACAAAAAATTGTCGCCATTGAGTACAGAAAAACAGCGCCTTTGGTGTCTGGGAATTCGCAACCTGGACAGGTTCGCATAAAATTGATTTGACCACGACAATTCCGACTCTGAGAAGCAGAGTTGTCTCCATATTTTTAACGTTTTCACATCAACTACTTCGGCATAGAATCGACCGAGGGTTTCATCAAAGTCGATCTGATTATGTGCAGATTTGAGAGCTAGCTTCTCTGTCCAACGAGCTGCGTCATTATGAGATGCTTCAGTGAGTGAGTTACACCGAATTGCCAACAGATAGATCCGTCGTGTCATTCTACTAGTTAGTGTCTGCCACTGAATAAATAAAATTGATGCACATATGATGTTGCGAAGTCAGCTATTACGTTGCCCAATTGTAGGCATGAGCTAGACCCTGGAGGACTGAGAAAGGAAGCGAGGCACGCTGATGAAAGTTTGGAGGTAATGGCACGTGCGGATGCAGAAACAGCGACCGTGGCTGACCTCAAAGCTGTTATATTTTATTGAAATTCTGGACAATTCAGCTGTTCTGGGTTTCATATCAACTACATTTTTCTCTTTATGAACAAGGAACGAAAATAAAGCCTCATAGCCACTTCATGCATTGTACGGCAAGTCATGTTAGATGCTAGGGTTTGACTGCAGGCAGTAAAAGTTTTGTGAAATAATGTTTGCTGGTTTTCACATAAATCACGTTGCATCACACAGTCGTACTTTGCCCAACTGCGATGTTCTCTCCTGCCTCGCCAATGTCACCGACCGTCTGTAATCGAACCACCACTGCGTGTTAAGTTAGGCAAAGGAGATATTCGTGCGCTCAATTAAAATGGACATTTGTTTAGTTGGCATACCGCCACTTGTTTTGGCATGAAAACTTACCCATGAGTAGTGGGTTAAATAATAGGGGGAACTGCGTGTAATAATATTTTTGCCTGCAGAATCTCCTAATAGTATAATCAATTTTGAATCATGATCTCGCAACTACATGTTTCTTAATTTGCTCATTCGTCTTGCAAATCACTCCCGTATCATGAAATGACCCTTAGTTACTAGATTAACAACAACAAAAGCTGAAGAATTGTAAATATCTTGAATAGGTAACTGTTAATACTGTTTGACGATACAGTCTTATAGGTGATGATCGGACAAACACACTGGCATCGACGGAGTGAAAAAACCAAAGCAGTCTGGTGAATAAATATTATGCCCCTCATTAAAGCTGATAGTTGAATGTCAACTAATGTGGCGCAAACAAATACAATGCATGGGTAGATGTATTTTTTCGCTTTCAAAGTTTCAACTCGTTGATTGGCATGAGGTTTTGGAAAAAAACAATATCTACGTTGAGTGCAGGAGAACACCGTCTGTTGTGCTTGGGACGTAGAAAATTGTGGACGCTGTTTTGTGGCCCTTGTCTAGCCACGGCAGTTTGGATAATGAAAATATTGATGATGATGGACGTATTGACAGTTACAACGCTCAATCACGCCATTTAATAAGAATGCTCAGCTGTCGTTCGTATGTCATTTGTTCTTATAGCCGCAGTTAGGTTTGGAAAAAAAGACCTGATTTATAATATATTCCTTATCTGTTAACAATCTGGCAATGATATTAAGGTAAGCTATTTGATGACAAAATCCTTCCTAGCACAAAAAGGCGCCATACTGTAGATACGTACTTTGGATAAGGAGAATTTATTTTGCTATGAACATCTAGGGTGCTTGGTAACACACATAATTTCGTGTCCACGTAACGTTTCGGTGTCAAACATGAAGTTGATAATGTCCATGGAGGCGCCACGTGATTTGATAGACTGTGGTTAGACGCCAACAAATAAGTGAATTGTGTGACGATAGATCTCAAGTATGGAACACCGACAATGCTCTCAGATGTCGGTAACAAAAAAGAAGGTTTTTTACGTTTAATTTCAATTCCGTCGACAAATACTTGTGGTTTATTTTAAAAAAAAACATTATTTTAGTCTAGCTGTGAGACTTAGACTGAGTTTCGGATGCTGCAATGAGTGTCACACCTACCACTACGTCCGCTCTTAGTGTATTAGATGCTGCATCAAAAACCTGCAACTGTTCTTTAAACTTAGAAGATACATATTTTTGTGAAGAAAAATGTACGAAAATTCCTTTGAGGCAAGATATAAGATGGTGGTTATTGCCAGTCATTCTTAGACTACAGCCAAATATGTTAGTGACGACCATTCACTGATTGATCAGCAAATTAATCCAAGCTTTAGCAATTGCAGATTTCACGTTTGCCTGTTGCGTAACCGGTTGGAAAGTTTGACCCATGCATGCCTTGATGTGACCAACTGACGACACCTTCTTCTACGTGGTTGTAATTCGACCTTTTGTCGGCCTATGGTTTGGGTTGAATGGGTATGGATAATTTCTCAGAAAATTGTGGTTGAAATTGTTGTGGCTTGTGAGACTACATTTGTTCGCTGCACAAAACGTAGGCTAGCGCGTCAATCAGACGCTGTTTTTCGGTTCTACAAGCAGAGCATTGTCTACTAATAAAAGCGTCACCACTGATATCATGGAAATTTGAAGCAGTTGAGGTGACCGCCGTAAGTAGATCATAAGGCGATTTTGTCGGTTAAAGAGCAGAAGCTCATTGAAAGTCAAGTTTCAGAGGGAATCTGGGAGAACTGCAGATAGGCATCTGAAGGACATGCGAAGGAGTGTCGCTAGAGTCGATCGTGTTTGTCATGGCAGTTAACGTGTCATGACGAAAAGGATGGCGTCTCAAGTGTTTTTGCCCCTTGGAGTGAGAATACATTAGCACTGGAGAGCTGCGCGACTGAAGATTTGATGGTATCAACATTTGACCATAGACCCAGACTTCCAAGTGGATTGTCTGACTTGAATTTAAATGCTGGCGTCGCAAACAATCTCATGATGAAGCAATAATTGCAGCTAACAATCCATTCGAGTGACATTTCAATGAGCCGAAAATTTTTTGTCAGGACTCGTTTTTAAGTCGCAGTGTCTTGTAGGAAATGACAGCAGCATGAATAATTTCTGAATTATTTGATAAAAGTACCTTGCAGCTGACTAATCGTTAACAACCTAACAGAGTGTATTAAAAAATTCATATCAAAATGCTGTAGATTCATCAGGATGAAAATATAACGGACAAATATTCCAGTAAAATTTGAACCAGCATGCATGATTTTGCATGGCGCTAAGGTCTCGTCAATTCTACTTATGAATATGCAACCAGTATTAATTCATTCATGTCTAATGGACGCCTTACGTGGTATCGCACGACTCCTTCTTCAGTACTTTTCATGGTTTGTGAAAGGCAACAAATTCGAAGTTGATTGGTCCTGCACACCTTCTACAGAACTCATTGCACTACTTTTTCATGTTGTGATAATTTTTTGTTTTGTTTCTTTTCTACGTTTCCAACGCGATGATTGGCACTGTACGTAGTCGCAGACATTCTGAAAGTGTGTCGTCAGCTTATTGGCTGGAACGGAGTTTTTATTGGGCCTCGATACTCTGATAAACGGAAATTTTGGACAGCCGTATTTCTCGTCAAAAATGAAGCTGGTTTTTTTGTTTTGGTTGATGATGCATGAAGGAAGGACCGCGAATGTTTTCATCTCAAGCGCCCAGTTGCTGCAGCATGACACATGCAAACGTCTGAGGTGAGACACAACTAATGAATATTTTGACTTCAAGTGTCAAGGCATCCTTAAAATTTACTTTATCTTGTTAATTTTACTAGTAGTTCCATTGACAGTGAATCTGAAGTATTAAATGTGATAAGAGGACAACTCTTCTCACAGTACCATAACGCGGACACTAGCATTTACCAAAGTTGACTGTGACTGAATTAAGAAAATGCCGAGAAGAAGAAGAAAGCGATGCTGAACCATTCACAAACATGATGAGAGAAGTGAAACTCTTACGACACTCACTAATCCATCTACATTATAGTGCCTTTGAATTTGCCAATTTTAATCTATATGCTGCTCACGCTAAATGCAAATAATTGGCTCTCAAAATAAATGAGTCTTTACAATAGATGACATGATGAAAGTCATCGAAATTAATTGTCTTGCCTAAATTATACGCTTGCCAATCCATGGATCCTCAAAATGCCACTCGATTATTTTAGGTTTGAATGCACTTTTTTGGCCATCAGTGTGTTTTCATGCCTGCTCTTTTAAACACCGATTTGTAAGTTTTGCCTAAATTGCATTCATATTTTTCTTCCCTCCAATTTAATTTTAGATCTTCTGACGCGCCCACCTTACTCGAACGATGCGTGCCGTGCAGACAAGGCACTACATGTGAAACTCCGTGTGCGTTTTTTGAATCTATACAGAATAGGGTGTTACAATTTTACAAATAATCTAAAATGAAAGCGAATCTATTTAATTAGTTAATTGCATTGATTTGAGGAGCAGCTTTATGCGAATTTTGTGTCTGTCTACTGGTCAACTGAGTTGTAGAATTTGTGCAGGATAGAACAAGTGCCATTGTTATGGCATTTCTAAAATTTGTGGTCCAACGGAGGTGCCTTTTGCGTGTCTCGCAATTCATTTGAATGCTGCTAGGTACAACATGCACTTTTGAAAACGACATAATGCACAACAGTGCCTTAAAACCTCATAAATCGACTCCGATGCCTGGACGAAGTGCACTTTGTGTTGATTCTTTTTTGTGTGTGCGGATGAATCTGCACAATGAGTGTTAGCCGTAAAATAGAACGCATTTTTCCGAAAATGTTGCTAAAATTTCGTGAAAGGTAGGGCAGGGTAATAAAACACACATGGCATGGATTGCTGCAAAAGAAGCAACTTATGTCAAAAGCATGTTCAATGATGTTGATGAGAGAGTTGATGCGCGAACAATGAACGTATTGAAGTCGAGATTATCGGATGGGCTTTTTTGCCAAGTTGTGTTGGATTCAAAATATTTTATTCACTTTAATGAAAAGTGCATCATTTTTGCATTAGATAATAATCCGCCGGAATTCACAGCCTCAGAATATTTAGTGAGGCCACGCTTGCACGATTATACGCAGAAGGTGGTTCAGCTCATCGCCACCGACAAGGATCTTTGTGTCTCACCGAATTTTCCTCTTGCTGATTGTCAAAGCATGGAGTACCTTATTACCTATGCAGCCTCCGAGCCACCTCTCTTCAAGATTAACCACAAAGGGAAAATTTACTTCAACACAAATGCTGATTTCAAAGTCTGGAAGACCATCGGACGGGCCTCGTTTACTGTAGTAGCGAGAAACTACGGTGAGTTCAAAGAGGCGAATGGATCGACGCGGGTGACAGTGTTGAATGGACCTCCATACGGTTTCTTTGAAGTACCGTCAAACGTAAGTGCAACTCTGCATTCAGCTTGAACGCGTGACCAATGACAAACGTTGAGCTTCGTCTGATGCAAATGGATATTGGGATCCTAGTAAACAATTGTACCCAGATCGAATAAGAAATAGGTCCAAATAGCAACATATGAATGCACGAATATGTTACGATATAACTAAATGCCAGCGGCCTTAATGCAGCATCAGACAGTGATTTGGCCTGAGAATTTAATTCATCGAAGCAGTTGAAGGGCCTGTTTTGTCTGAGATGTTCGTTGAACTGCAGAAGTGTTCTCGGTTAATTAAAGACACCGGATGCTGACAGCGATCAGTCACAGGATTGCACATTGCCGATGCAGCCACGTATGACTATCAAACCACCTGAATTGACAACGACTCCCTCCGAATTCGGAACGAAGTTCACCATCCAACTTTGTCTTCCGGTGGACTACACTCTGAATGGTATTCTGCGAATACTCGGACCCTTTAAAATGAAAGAAACTATCACAGGTGGCTCTATTCACATAGTTGGCGTGACCTACGCAAGCCCCGAGTTCGATCTCGATGACGCTGATCTGGTCGTCATTGATTTCTCCGACGTAAGCACATGGCCAATATCCAGCAGTTTCGATGTCAGTAGTAGAGCTTGCATGTTCTTTAAGTGGTAATTTTCGGTTAGAGTGAGTAGACAGGTTGGTTCTATTTGGAGATCGTGGGATGACAGTTTGCTCACAAACTAAAATCTCTCATTCACTCTTTTTGGCGTACTATAGTTACAAATGAACCTAGGTTGTACATGTAGGTAAAATCAGGTGGAGATCAAAAGCTTGCTGAGTGCTGCGTTTTAGTTGATTATGGTTACGCTGAATGAGTGCTACTAGTTGTGCAGCAGGTACTTATTGTGTCCTATAGAAAAATACGAAAAAAACCACAAACCGGTTAGTCAATAATGGTTTCACGTGTCCCTATCTCCAATCCTGAAACGTTGAGTTGAATATTAATCGTAGGCAAATAGAGTAATGAGTGTGCGATAATTTACCTCTGGAATTTTTAAAAGATGTTACCTGGTGTGTAAATGGCAACTTGCCTCGATGTTATCCGTTTTATACCTTGCAATCATGCAGGAAGCTCAATTTTGGAGACGAAATTGCTGACTTCTGCATAAGCCACATTTCCAGAATTTATGAATAACAAAATAAGCAGCAAATTTTTGTTTCATTGTAGGTACACACTGAGATGTCACTAGAGTGCCTAGGTGTTTCCAGCTTGGATACGCCCAAGAGATGCTACTGCCTAGACATCCTTGTAGTGGCTATTTCACCCCCAATACCGTCTTCGTCGGTATTTGTCGACAGCTATTTCGATGTTCAGTTATACTCGATGACAGCTCAGACTACATCAACAAAAGTACACTTTAGAATTTCTAGACATGACCATGGAATTCAACCCAGTTTTTTGCTGGAAGACATTTCTAGCAGCACTCAGCTCATTTCGGGCACAACAAACACGCTTGCATTGGCTCTGCGGACGCTGCATGCCGGTGTTATTAAAGTAAGCCGTCTTGTTCAACTAGAGATGGTTTTAATGCTTACTGATGCTGCACCATGATTTTACCCAAAATGTGTTTAAACTAAGACTCATTCGTTTCTGCCAAATCTCATAGGTGTTCCAAGCTATAATGGCTATCGTCCCAGCAGTTACTAGATACTCTTTCGCCCTAAAAGTTTGGCTTCTAGCAGTCGTTTGCGATATGTGTGGGTGTGTTGTGTTGTGTCTGGGTAAATTAATGTAGATCGACAGATTGTGTTAATTGGATTTGTGCAAAATATTACTAATCACGTTTTTCTAAGTAAAAGCATGGAGTCAGTGCCTACCTTTGTACTTGTGTACTATTTGTATTCACGGCTCCTGACATTTAGTTCCAATACTTTTGCCAGTGGCAATTTCAAAAACAATCTCAAGGATATTTTACTGACTAATTCAATTTGTTTTTTTTTTAAATCTACAGTACTGAGCATTTATTAACTAGATTAGTCGAGTTTAGCGAAAAAATCTGGCATGCATTCTACCATGACGTTTGAAAAACAAGGTGCGCCAAAATTGGGAATAGTTAAACTGTCTAATTAATGCTAAATTGGCATTTTAGGTTACCATAACTCTGAACAGCACACTAATTGACGTAAGACAAATTGTAACAACTTTTCCAATTGGGCAAGGAACTGAGCCCTTGGAAAACGCGACATCAACGGATCAATCAAGCACGATTCTCGAGCTGTCCTTCGAAGTTGGCGATAACTTCCGTAAGCTTATCTTGATTCTCTTTTCCACACGTGTGATTTACACAATTGCCACTATGATTCAAAAGTGCTAACTGCATCTCCTTTGAAGGTGATTTCAAAATTATTTCGATACGAATGTCGTAAAACGTTGCCTGAGGACATAACGTGTGGTCATTAAATCCCATTAATGAAATTGAACTCCTTCATTGTGACCAATTTATGGAAGAGCAATTTTGTTTATAAAAACCAGCTGAAGGAGTCGGCAAATTTATTTCTATTCTGCCAAGTTATTTGAGCTTTGTGATCGCTGTTCCGTCGCTAAGACATAAATTCAGGACGATTGCGTGAGAAATGTTGCCATGATCAAAGTCCATGTTTCAGAATGTTTCAAGTCCTCTTGTCTGTGTATGTGGTGCATTGCTTGTATCGATCTAGATGACTCATCTTATGCTGTTAAAATCAAATCAGATCTTGAACCAACACACTAATTGGATAGTAAGCTTACATTCAAATTCAGTCATTTTGCGAAATCAACTATGGTTTTCTAATGGATTCAATATTATTTATGTTTTCGATTTGTTGATAAGGTGAAACGAACTCTGAATGAAGAGATACATCAGCAGAATACATTCTCATGAATATGGCGACGCGAGTTAATGAACGGCTCAAAATCCTCTCACGCATATCTGACTGCACGGCATCAATTATCGTTTGACAAAACTGCCCATCCAAGGTGCTCAGCCGAGCCAGATACCTTTGCTTGTCGCGTCTCTTGTTAATACTGATGTTTATGGCAAAACACGCAGCACCTGTTGACATCAGCGCCCTTGTGTGTTTTTGGTCGTGTCAGGAGTGACCATGAGGCACCCAAAACATCCGACGAACACGAAGTTCAGCAAAGAGGCACTGGCGCAGTTTTTTACAAAATGTTACAAACTATGCTATGGGCTGATGAAGGTGGTGTAAAACATAATCTCTGTTGTGAGCAAAAATCAAAGATTGTATCGTTGCAACAAAATGCTTCGTTCAAAATTAAACAATTGCCACAATAATTGTGGCAGTCCAATGAGTAATGATAAGGATCAAAGGAATGTTTAATGATAATATGCTGACAAAATGTGTTGGCTTCGATTACTTAAGACAAATTTGAAGCAAGGAGGCTTACAAAACGTTCTAAAAAATAGAGATTGAGGTTCACATCAGTTGTTGACGTCAACCGATGTGCTACATTTGTGAGGATATTGTGAAGCCCTGGAGGTCAGAAGACGATGTAAAAACGCTGAATCGCATAGGAGTGGGTGAGGGTGTAACGTTTTTCGTGAGAGTCAAGAGTTCATTGACAAAAGAAGGTTTGGAGTGTGGTAACTAGTTTGTGCCACATTCACCCGATCAACATGCATTTTTGCAAAAAGTCTATTACAAATTGTGGTCAAGGATATTCAAACGAATTAATTGGTCAAAGACTTGATTAAAATTGGCACACATTCTCAAGTCGGATTCGTGGAGCTTTGATGAACCTATGTGACTTGGTGTTTGTTTATTTTCTAACAGTCGCGCTTGTTCCACACTCCCCACTGCAAGAGACTTCGCTTATATTTGAAATCGACATTTTCGTTCCCGTTGCGCTTGCCGAACACCTGAAGTGCCAGTTTCAAGTGAAGAACATCAGTGGTTCTAATGAAGCTTCAATTGAATCAACATACAAGATTTCCAAAATCGTTAGTTCTTTTTTGTCTTTCATTAATGTTTGCGCTTGATCATTTTGGGTTGCACTACCTGTGTCTAGATGCATTGGATGAAAAATCGAAATGATTTGGGGAGACTTACAATCCACTTTGTAATTTGAAATATACATAAACTGCTTAGGTGTGTGTCTTGATCAAAACATACATGAGACTCTAAATGTCTTTTTAGTTTGACGTTTCATTCAGTGCGCTGGGACCTGAGGCTGCATCGGAGGCTGCAACTCAGATCCTGGAAATTTCCGTCATCACATCTGTTGTCACATCCTTAACCATCACGTTTCAACTAACCTCCGATGCTTTCTGTGAAGGCGTCTATCCTTTGCATGCTCGAATCTCTGGTTTAGACAGGGGGATCACAGTAGAAACGAATTGCAAACCAATGTTGACAAGAAGAAAGTGAGTACAATTTTAGTAATGATGCAGCAACTAGAGATAGTGTGACTTACAACTGCTAAAATAGCTTCACTCCGTCACTATTGATCATAATAGTAAACATAACGAAGAACATTCAATGAAGAATAAGATTGATGAGTCTTCAAAATGAGGCTTGTGCCTATATGCTAATGTGATGTCAGCCACCGTGTTGGTCTTGATTCTTCACAAGTCAAAATTTCACTTAGTGCAAGAATGGTGGTGCTGTGGTGTATGACGTAGATTTGTTTCCAGATATGCAAGATGTCACAAAGTTAATCGGACTGTTTTTGTGTGTGTTGCGTAGGGGAGAGGTGTTGTTGACGCAGCACGGAATAACGTCAACAGCCTTACATGCACGAATAACCTGGAACCTCTACCTGCAATTTTCATCGGCTGCTCCACCTCGTGTTGTCATTGATTTGGCAACATCAATTGAGGGTCAGAGTTGGCGGCGAAGCATCACTCTGAAGTTCAGCGATTTCAGGGTCGTGGTGAGTTCGGCTTGCCAGGACTTCCGTTTCAACACGGTCTTATCTTTATTTCCTACTGTCGTGTGGTTTTCCAGCGGAACATGGGAAAGAATGGGAGGGCAGTTAATGCGTTGGTATTTATTTGCAGCAAACATAATTTACGTAGAGACCGCTGTCTTTCGTAGAAGGCATACCGTGTGGATGCTTACATGTAGACATTTAATGCAGCTTTGTTATTAACGTGTCGTCTTTAGTTGCATTTATCTTAAACCACCCTGACCTCTTTATCTTAAGTCGAACTCTAAAATGTTATTTTACATTTCATCAAATAAGTAAGTGTAAGAGAATATTTGATAAGAAAATGTAATTTCATCTGGCACGAATTTATTTGTTAAAAAATAGCAAGGGCACAGTTGCCAAATTCTCATTTCTCTCTGCCTTTACCGTCATTAGCCACCAGCCACTGGCGTCTCGAAGTTCACGATAAATTCCATCGGAGTGTTTCCACTGGGAGGAATTCGAACTTTTCTTATCACTGTAACACCACAGCCCTTCACTCTATCTGACTACACACTGAAGTGCTATGCCGAAGTTTCCAATTCAAATGAAAGGTTGCCCAGTAGACTGAAGTTCAGTGATTGGGCTGCCGTGAACCATGCCTTTCCAAACGTCTACTCTAATCGCGGTCGGTGCTCAGGGAATACGGTGAATTTCGGCAAGGTTTTTATTCCTGGTAAGCTTAAAGTACCTGCTTCCACTGCCCTGCTTTGGTGATAAGGCTGTTACCGAACCTCAAAATTTCTCTTGTCATTGACTTCATGAATTTTGAACCACCGGAATCGGAGAAAAACCTTTTTAGTATAAATCGAAGATACTTTGCATTAAACTGCATTGAACGCATGCCTCGATTAGCCGGCATGCCATTTTGTGGAAGCCTATTACATTTACGGCGGCAAAATTTTCAATTACGCGCAATATTCATGAAATGTCGAAATTGAATGCGCAGATTAAAAGGCCAAGTAATGAAGTATAATAAAGCTTTTAATACACAAGCACAAAATAGGGAATACATAAATGTTGTAGAGAAATGATAAGATTGACAGAAAACTGCTCAACTGATTCACGTTATAAAAATATGCATGAGATATGAAGTACTAAATGGAACCTGCAACTTGTATGAAACCTCTTTCAGGTTCCCGCCAACCAAGTATTTGGGTGGTTGCTGAGTTGGCTGTTCTTGCCGACACACCAAAGAGCGTTCAGGGAAGCGTGACGTGTGTGCTTACCTTGGACAATGCGATTTCACAAACATCAACTAGTTATTTCAGTACTGCGTCGGCGAATTCCTCACCGAGGGTGAGTTCTGTCGTTACTGCGTCACTAAATGCACAACAATATGCAACTGGTGTACTGTGCATTGAACTAAAAAATGCAATGTTTTTTTAATTAACTTTCGTTGTAAATATTTGACGTCTGACCAATCATTTGTTGAACACCACAAACGAAATTAAATTAGCGGTAGTATTTGTTAAGAGCCATTAAATCTTAGGGTCGGCCCAAGCGATAATAATTTAATTGACATTCAGGTTTGGTAAAGAGAGACCGAGTACAACGGTTAGTTCCTGTCCAACCCGATAATAGTCTACCAAACATAAGATACATTTGCGCAAAGTTAGTGACTACGCTTTATGTGTTAATCATGTTCAGAGCTTTGCTTTTGTTATAGCACGTAGACGTAGAGGGATAAGTAGACATAGAAGTCTTTGCTTGGCAGGTTAATGATTCAGCCACACAAGTGCTTCGTATTTATTAAAAAACGGATGACTCACAGCCTACTCAATCTACGCGATGACCATATGAAGCTTTAACTTTAATGGCACAGCAGAAAAGCCGAATTTCCGTTCAGATGCGCAAAAAATATATCTGTCGTGGAAGGCCTTGACTGCAATTAGGGGTAATACTATACTCAATGATGGATGGACCAATAAGAAAGGGGTCGGTGAATATGAATAAATAAAAAGGAGGGCATAAACAAGACAGATAATGAAACGTGGAAACATTTCAGAGGCTTGGCAAGTATGTTTATGTGGATGCTTAAAGCCAAACGCCATGTACACAAAACGGTTGTTCGATAGTTGCCGTTCCGAATATACTTCGGTCGACCATTAATCATGCTTGGTCGTTATAGATGAAATGAGTGTTCATTTGAAATCTTTACAGATACCTGTACTCCAACATTGAAAACGACTTTAATCATGTAGTCGTCTTAGTTTTCATAGCTCATTGCCATATTCTTGTCCCTAATTTAGCAAAGTCAACTGAACCCAGCAATTTGGACGCTGCAGGTTCTTGACGTGCTCACGCGGACACCAATCAACAGACC
>UXSR01000640.1:0-22599 GCA_900604375.1 Mesocestoides corti
TACCTGCACACAAACTAATTGGCATGGACTTTTTAAGGTTACTTTGACTCACGATGCATTCGCATAGCTGCCAGTTAATAAGACGATTATTCAGGAAAAGCCAGCAGTCTAAAGTGCATGCTTCCTTCATGCACGAAGAACGGTCATGAACCCTTTGCAATCACCTAATAAATGAGGTGAATTGCGTTGGATGGTAATTAACAAAATCTGGATAACAGTGTACGTAAGACTGGAAAATTTCTTTTATTGGTAGGCAGTGCTACGTTTGGAAAGCGCAAGTTCACAATCCTTACATGCTTGACTCCACCTCGTCGAAACAGATTTCCACCAGCCTGAGATTTGCATGATTAACAATAAAGTTTATGTCAGATCCCGTTAGGTTCACGGTTGAAGTACAGTCGCTGGAACAACTTTTGCGCAATAACAGGGAGCCAATCCTGTATTTACTGCGAAAATGCCACACTTACCCGTATTTGAGTGGGTAAATAATTGAGGTGAGAGCATGACAGGCATCGGTGAGACGAACCAGACTCTGAGAGCAGACCAAGAGTTTCTGATCACTCAGCATCGCGGTAAACATCAAGAGTACATTGTCAATGCCTACAACGAAGGAGAGATAAATAAGCCAAAGTATTTTTGTGTTTTTATGATTCTCCTATTGATGGTAGTGATGTGGAAGCCGAGAAACTGGACTTGCGAAGTGAAGTAAAGGCCCCCTATGGAGATTTCCACGTATGACAAAGCATATTGGGATCTTGCAGAACCGAAAAAAATATTGACCTGACCGGAACTTCAACACAAAAAGCACCAATGACATGAGTACCGCAACGTCAACAGCTGCTGTAATAAATTTCATCTTCCCAAGAGCAAATGAAGACGGTGTCAAGGACTTGGCTGAGGGTTCACCTGTCAAAATTGTGGGCACGCAGCCCATTAGAAATTTGCAGTAATTATGTCAAGTCCTTTTTAATGTAAAAGGCTTTATTGTGGGAACTAACTCCTCAAACACCCTATTGAAAGACAAAATCCAATAAAGAGGAGAGGTAATAGGTTGAAAATGGTGTGTCCTGGTTCAGTAAAGGCCCTAGATGAGTCTATAAACGAGACCACGTCGGTATCGCACGACCGAATGAATCCTAAAACAATCTAAGGCGACGGCTATTTAGCTATGCAAAGAGGTTCACGGTTTCGTGGAGTGATATAATGTCCGTTTGTTTATAAGCTACCACGGTATCGGATTTCGGCGCTCTCCACATTCAAATGGCAATACTAAATCAACAAAACTGATTGACTTGGTGCGCGGTCAAGTTGATTTTAAGCCTTGATCAGTAGGCCCTCAAACGCATAATCACAAATGCGTATCGACCGCCAGAGTGAAATACACAGCACCGAAAAGCACCTTAGGCAAATGCACTTTAAATGACAGATAAATCAGTACTTTGTTTTGTTCTTTTTTTCATTAGGCCCTACACATACACAACACAACTTCAATGGATAATTACTAAGTACCACCCTAATCAGCCAATTTTACTTGCAATTACACACAGGCCGCACAAACCATACTCGTCGTTTTAACTACGAAAAACTCCCGTTGACTTAGGCTTGAATAGTTCAGGTTTTAATTACATGGAATTCATAAACTTCTGCTTAGCGACGTACTGGACCTGGGCTCGAGACCTCGAAAGCAGCGACGGAATGGAATGGACAAGGAAACAAGCAAAATTGCATCTGCATACATAAAAGACAATTCTGACAGTGCTTCACTCGAGCGGTTCGCAAGCGGGCCCATGTGGAACGGCGGTTAATTAGCCCGCCCAACTCCCCACAAGACAATGTGTAAGAGCCATCCGAATGTTACTGGCCCCAGCCACCATCGAGACATTCGCCTAGCATAAAAATCACTGGAATGAAGGCGTGGGAAACACCTCAAAAACGTCACTAATGGACTCACAACCTACTATGTAGACGTCCTTTTTTGCCACTTTTAGGAGTTAACAGGGATTGGTGAATGGGCAAACGAGTCCTTGACTTAGAGCAATAAACACTGACGGCAGTTTCAGGTCTTTATTTCGGCTTGGAACTCCTAAGTTGCACACTACTTAAAAGTACCAGCACTCGTAAACAATTTAGCCTTTTTCTACAAGGATAACTCTTCCAGTATTCCAAAAGACAGTTGCAGACTCCGATTCCTGTGCATGGACGATTCCTCACAGCTACGCATGAAACGGTCAAAAACAATTTCAGGCTCTGTAGAAGTCACCTTCTATAGCAAAATGATTCACTTGGTGGCTTAAATAGAATGTTCCGAGTGCATTGCCGCTAGAAACTCAGAGTCTTCAGAACTGGTGGCTATGTCCGCACTTATTAAAACTCATTAAAACTCCATCTTCCACTTTCTAATCTCTTGTTCTAAAAGTGGTATTTTGTTCATCTATGTTGACGATGTTCATGGGCGACAGTCACACCGAATTTACTTCGCCTTCCCTTCCTCAAACCAGCTTTGAAGGGCCGATAACATCTCACTCTACCACCAGAAGTTGACCATTAATTTGGTAGTGGGCCCTATTTCGTTACTATGCAAAAATCCAGTAAAATTTAAAAATATCTGATATTTGATTAACTAGTGATATATGATATACACAAAGAAAACACTTACAGCTAAATTACCGCGAAAAAAACAGATGGAAAAAGACCTATTCAATTTTATGCGTCCTCGTAGAAAAAATAAATTAGGCGAATGAGTTTAAAGATTAGTCCAACGATCAAAAGGCCCTGGAATTCGTTTGGCCTGATGTGCATCCTGGGTGTTGTGTGAAAGTTCACACACGCGAATCATGGCATACAAAAACACTTGCACAGTGACTGATCCTGGTGATGGTAAGGATCAAAACAAAACACTCAACCTGAAACGATAAACGGGTCTGCAAAATAGGCCTACCCAAATATTTGAAGAGACTAGCCACGGAGGAACGAGTGACAGGTATTGTTTGGCACTTTGCGGGCTGAACAGTCTGGCGGTCGTTGGCACCCACCGTGAAGGTTTTTCGGGGACCGCCTAAACCGGATAAAACGTGATCAGACAGCTTACCACAACGGAAGGGATGTGGTCGATAATACCACTAAACACGGCCATACAGACCACCAATAACATGCACAGTTGAATGTTGAAAAAAGTGGGTCACAGCATAATTGGCTACCACAAAAAGGACAAATTCCAATTCCTGTAATGAAAAAACAAGACTACTCGAGACTTATAATACAACCGTAAGTTGTCTGAAAGTCTAATAACAGGATGAAAGCGTTTGTTTTCTGACTTCTTCGGGGGATGGCCAAAACAGGTAAGGTTGTTCTAGAGAGCACGTGTACTCATTAGCATTTGGAAAAGTGGCTTAACCACACCAATACTACTGCTTGTTTGAGTTCTCCTACGACAACGACGTACCGAGACCACTGTTACCATCGAAATAGAACCTTTACATTGTGGTGAATTGTGTCGGAAAATATATCAAACAGTAAAATTACATACGGATTCTAAGAAAGTGCAAAAATCAGTAAGAGTCACCTGTAGCGTTTTTTCAACTCCAACTATTATTAGAGATGAGACTACCTTTCTAAGAAGATCACAATGATCAAAATTTCTGTCTTTTAAAGATTTACTAAAACTTAAGTAAATTTTCGAAGCAATTTCTCCCGGCTGTTGAAGTTTGAGGGTGAATTAAGCAGGTAAAATCATGACGATCACTAGCCAGGCCGAAAGTCCAACCAGGGGCTATAGCAGAAACAAGTAGTTCCAAGTAATTGAGAGTAAAGAGAACCCACAAATTTTATTACTGTTCCAAGGCCAAAATCCGAGCAAGACTGAATGGTAACGTCCCAAGCAGCCAAACTTCAGTCTGGCTGCAATGAAGTCGGAAAATGAAAATGGCGGTTTTCCAAAAATTAAAAATATCCGGATATACTCTCAAAAACTGCTAAAAGCCGCTTGGCAAGGCACCGAGGACGTTGGACTGCTATGTTAAATACGTGGAGGAGCATTTTACGTAGGCACAAGCGTGAGGCTCACAAGACCGCAAGAACCTACAATTTATTCAGACATCAAGTCGCAGCAATGCTTTACAAAAAGTCTAACTTTAATGCGGTCATCACGATGTTCACAACTCTGAAACTAAGAAACAGATCGTCAGTAGCGGACAGGCCTCACAACAACCCCACCAAGTTCACTCCTGTCACGCACTACCTACATTATCGGAACTGCATTTGAACTGTAAGTCAGCTTGGTCATTACTGCAAGTAGGCACAATAACATAAGAACATATCTCTATGACTCATTTCGTGCTACGACAGACACGCTAAGGGTTCACGAAATGCGCGTGTAATAATGACCTCGAGCCCAACATGCCAATGATCCCTACTAACTAGCAAGGGACGTGCAAGAATTTGATTAGACACCCGACATATAGCAACAGGAGGTCCCCGTGTGTGCATAATGCCCTTACCACGTGTGGCACCGCTGTCAATCTAGAAAATATATTAAATGTAATCTGGAAGAAATTAAGACAATGACTATGACAGGTTTCGACGCATAATGAGTTGACCAACTTAACAAGAAACTTGATTCCCACTGCCAAACTCAACCGAGAGATTGACGAAGGTGGCATATACCCATCTGCATTCAGTTGTTCATCTATCTCATTTGGATGCTGCAAACAAACTGATTACACTAAGGTAGAAATGAAATCAAAGACACTTTTAGCTATAGATCGCGTGGCAATCTGTTTATGCTATCATAGTGATGCCGAAGACTTAATTGTTTCGTCGAATTCATTTTTCGTAATGAATGAAAGATCGACACACGTCGCATCGATGGTTGGAGCAGAACACGCAAATAAGCTATAATAAGACGCAGTGTACACAAACAAAACATGGAAATTAACATTTTTGAAAAAAAAAAGGTAAGGACTTTATTTGCCAGATAAGAGTAATGCAACTAAAAAGACAAACTGAGTTTTAAAACAAGTCAGACATAGTGATGACCAAGCACACCCACAAAAATACACTAGCCAAAATGTTGCTGCCATTTCACCGGGTGACGCAGTAACGCAAACGATTGATGATAAAACTGTTTAAAGAATCAAGCATAGACTACAGCACGCCAATTTTACTATAAAAACTACGTGTAATATAAATAACTTTTTCAATACTACAAACAACGGATCGACTCACCAATTGGCGGTATTTCAACGCCTCCTACAATATTTCCAATTATTTCTTCCAGATATAATCCTTTAGGACCGTCCATAAACACGGTGTATAAGATACTCAAGCAGTTCTACAACAAAAAACATTTACATGCAATCAATAAGAACTTAAACATTATTTAGACCAAAGAAGTACGAAATACAGTACGATTGGTTAATTGATTGTAAAGTAGCCCACGTAGTAAGTCCCAAAACAGACACGAACGTCACAAATCGTTGTCTAAAATCACAGAGAAATGTTTGGGTGCATAAGAGGTGATGTATGGGGCCCTAAAATTACGGTTGATGAGACCAAAAGTAAGGCCTTAAAGGAAACATTTAAGCTAAGATGCAAAAAATCCCACCTGGAGGACTTTAAAGTGCTGGTGCCGAGCAAGCAGTACAATGCATTTGGGAGCAAAGAGTTCGGTGGGACGGACAAGATTGGGATCCACGCCAGCGCCACCGACGTTGCTTGCTACAGCAGCCATGTTCTCGCAGCTATTGAGCGGACTCAAACTGCCATCGGGCGAAATGATGGTAGCCGCTTGGTAATTGTGGGCATCCGAGATAGCCGTGGCAGCGGTGCGGTTACCATGAGAACAATGCTGAATAATGTGTTGCTGTTGGCTCGAAACAGCCTCGTAAAAGGTGAGGCAAGCAGCGTAGTAGTGGCTACCATCAACATCCGTTAGGTAGGCAACGAAAAACGTCGGTGCTTGTCGGTTTTTTGTCAGTTGCCACCCGCACGGTTGACAAAACTAGATGGGATCAAAAGGTATCGAAGTAGTGCCATTTATTTTCAAGAATTTCGCCATTTTCACGTTTCATAAGAAAAATCTATGGATTTTGGAAAATATGAACCACAAATTTCTCAACAAACATTTGTAATCCGTTCAACTAACAGGGAATATGAGAAATCTAACATTCGTCATTGCCTTCCTGCCGTCTTTTTATCAATGCTGTGATTTACCAAATGACTGACTATGTGTAACAATAGTCAGGGAAAATAGTTCATGTACCTGTTTTAGGCCCTTGAAAAGAGCGCTAAATTACAACTGAAAATAAAGTGTGAACTAAATAAAACATATTTGAGGCTAATAATACGAACTGAGTTCTCCGGTGGCAAACTCTATGTGTTTTCACTGAAATAATCTCCAACTAACGAGTAAAGTAGAGGTTCTTTCGTAAAAATTAAACTAAACAACACAATTTACACTAATCTTTGCAGTTCATTTAATCTTCTCGGGTGCTTACAGTGTGGCGATAGCGCCTTTTCATCGATAATTAAAAAACCCAATTGTTGTACATTTAGCATATGTAATTTTCGCAACACATCAAAGGGTACTAAAAATAGTACTATACATTTTTTTTAAAACAACCTGGCAAGCGAAGCGATTAGCTTCAATTATTCTGGGCAATAATACTTTTTTATATCATGAACACGAAAATGTTAGCAATGACGACAGACCCATTTTCGTTCTAACAAAACTATTTAACACAGACATATGCTGATCTGTCATGCTCATTTTTATCTTTCAAGTAATCATTAGATTGGGGATCGTAAAACTGACCAGTGATAGACATTGCGGGGCTTAAAATCAGTGAATAATGGAAAGGACTAAAAAAACACTGATGCCAACTCCATTAAAGTGGCTCATCAACGTAAGAATGCTCCCTTTTTACTTTTATTGGTACTTGTGCTTTCAGAGGTAGTAGAAAACCACTTCCGATGATTGATTGCGTTTCAATAAGCGTACCAAGTAAATGAGATTTCTAATACAGCTCAGACAAAAACTGAACTAACAGTGTTCAATTTATATTTAATATTGTGCATTAAAAACAGCAAAGAGTGAACCCAAAGACTTACAGACTCCACATGAAATTCATAGGGATAATTGTTCCACTCCTTCGTCGGAAAGCGCTGCAAGACCCGACCTTGACTTTCTAAGTCAGCTGAAAAGTACAGTAGCCATATTAACACTAAATATATTTGCTATTCGACAGAAAATTTTCGAAAGCCGGTTTCGCCGCATTCACTACCTAGAAGTGACATGATACCGGCACTAAATTGGCGACCGACGAATGAAACACTTCAAAGGCACTTGCATTATTTTAAACCTCCAAACACAGTACTACAATTCACAGAAAAATTGCAGGATGTGTGTCAAAAAGCTGTGACCGTTTACTAAATAATGACTATGACAATTTGGAACTAATGTGTGTTTATGCGTCTGCATCAACGCCCCTCCAAGTAGATCAAGACCACTTAAGTAAAACTTTCAATTAAACTGTTAGAAAAAAATGAGCCAACTATAATGGCACTTGGTCCCTCGTGTGCAAAATTAATAAATAAACAGCAATACAGAATATAACAATTACTGTTGTTTAATAGAAAACAGCCACTAAATGACGAATAAAAGCTACTTCCAAACTAAAATCAAGGATAAGCAATTTTAGTTTGGCAAAAAATTACTTGATTTCTCAAAATCATATCCAACAACAACAACATAGTCCGCCAGTCGGACCATTTCTTTTTAAGGGTAGCGCTAAAACGTCTGATTATTATAATGAATACCTCGAGAAATTAAAACAGATCACATTTTATTTTGCTATTATAAGGTTTTTGCAAACAATTTAGCAAATACTATTTACTCGTTATTATTTTTGTTGATTTATTCATGTTCATTGCATCCCTCATTGGGTTTTGACTGGTAGTTCAATTTATATACATTTCAAAATTAGCTTTTTTATCCCTACACATTACAGAATTATGCCTTTGAAAGCTTTCATTTAGTTTTAGATTGCTTTAGAATAGCTCTTTACCAGCCAGCATAATCAAAAATTCCAAAATAAACTGCCAGTTAACTGTCACTAATTGCACTGAATAGTTTAAATGATTTCTTTGAGCTTCATAGCAATTTATTTATTTGACTATTAGATGTTCAATTTGTTTTAGTATTTTAAGTAGAATTTTGTATATAACTGAATTTCAGCAAACACGTCTGTTGTTTCATTATGTAATCATTATAGTGGAAAACTTTACACAGTCAAAAAACATTACAATCCAGAGTACGCATTAATGATTGCATCTTTTTGAATTCATTACAGTTCAAGTATTCAGAAATTACAAAGCTAGGTTTTACATTATATCTGATGCAGCAGTGAGGCAAATTTATTAATCAAAATGGCACAATTTTGGATGAACGAATTCAAAATTTATACTTTGTTTAATGGATAAAGCGTTGTTCCAATTGATTGGATCTTTTTTTACAAAATAGTCGAAATAGTATGTGTCGCCAAATGTAGTAATGTTCTGATTCTTTTTAGAGGATGACGTGGTTGCTCTTTTTTATCAATGCGAGGGCACAATTATTACCAAAGATACTCTTTCCTATTTTTGATCTATTGTTCACAAATAAGATGCAGTTAATATTTCTGTCGCCATTTCAGACACATCATATCTTCACAATCATTTTTTTCATGTAAATACCTCCTAGTTGTGATATTTTGATTATTTACTAAGGACATCTGGACTCAAGTTTTCACCACAATTACTGAACTTTTAGCTTACGTATTTTTATTTGTCCTCCGTTTCTGATGGTTGGCGGTGCTGGCAGGTGATTTGACAGTTAAATTTAAAATTCCGTTTTTCTAATTTTAGGCTCCCTGAATGTGTTCTGATATCCGGATGTTCATGTCGCGCTTAAAGCACATCTTTAACTATAGTCCGTTAGCGTTTTTTTCTAACCTGGCCACGCTTACTTATTCCACCTTTTCACACAGTCGTACTTTTCTTAGACCACATGGCCAGTTGTCAACCGGTCCTAATGTCTAACCATTTTTGATATTCTTACAGTGATGATTACACTAAATACTATATTTGAACACGCTATGCATGTGCCATGGGATCTACTGAGTTCTTAGAATTGATTGCGCTCTGTATGAATTTGGAGACAGATATTTAATCAAACAACTAATTCTCTCATGGGCATTTTTAGTTATATTTTTATGATTTTAAATGGAAGAGTGGGCTAACCAATTTTTCCCATTTAAAATGTCTCTGTCAGCGCTTTAACAAGTAGGGAAGTTTTCTGCTTTTTTGTTATGACTATTGAAGTCATTTTCAATGTTTCGATTTATCAACTTTTAACAACTAAACTTGATCACGACAGGAGATAATGTCTGCACTTAGACAAGGTTATCGCAATTTGTTATTATTCTATTCGAATTTCCTCGCCCGTCATCCTCACGGGCAGGTATATCAGCAAGGTTGCTTAAGGCAGATTTATGTTTTCAGTAGAAGCATTCGACTACCTTCAACTGTGATCCGAGATCATGAACGGGTATTACGCACAAGGACAGCGGACGGGAATATGTTTGACACCTTAGTTGATTCCCGATTGTATGTAGCAAGATTGTTAGTATTTTTAAGCTATTGTGGCAGTTGCCCTGACGGTGTTGCTTCTAACCTGAAAAGCAAGTGAATCTTTAAACATTGTGGATGAGCAGGTCTGATTTGAACATTGTAACCATGATATCTTTGCCAAAATCACAGTGCTTTATTAATGAATCAGTTGTTTTTCTATTAAAGCCTACTGCGCCATTAAATTCGATTTAGACATGGATGGTTTATTTCGGTTGGAATTGATCTGAGAATCTAGGTTTTTGTAACTGAAATTTAAGAAATCACCGCAAGGCTGACATGGAACATCTCCAACACAAATTTTTCTCACATTAATTTTCTTCCATTATTGTCTCAATGGGTACATCTACCTAGGTTAATTCTCAATTTCTATCTAACTACAGTGTTTGCCATCACTTTTGGTGCCTTGTCTGCTAGACCCAAATAGGAAAGAGTTGTCTGTAGCACAGTCTCCTATAGCCCTCACTTATTTGGTCTAATTGCAATCCTGCGTAATTAACGACTAAACCTCTGTATTTAAATTCATCGTTGTGAAAAAATACCTGAAATTCCACACGTTTTTTTATTTTTCTAACGAAGACTCTCATTTTCTCTTTTTCAAACAAGTTTTTTCTGAGTTTTTTTTAATTCTGACGAGCGCATTCAAAGAGGCTTCGTTTCTGACGTTTTTTTCTTCTTTCACTTATAAACCTGCTATTAAATGTTCTAACAGTTCAGGAGAGTTTTAGTCACTCATGTTTCGCGAAATGCTGTATTTTGTCTTGAGGTGTAACTAATTAAACCAAGAAGAATTAAAACAACTCAGAATACCTAACGACAGATTGATGCTGTATTGAATAACGAGCGATTGTCGAGTAACAGAATGAAGTACAGTATTTGGTCAGTTCGAGCTGTCTAGTTACACGGGTATTTGTGTCGTAGTTGAACTGCGCGTGTCAGAATTAATGCATTGGCGTTTCGCTTACTTTTTAAGTAAGAACTGCTTCGATGCGGCTTGATCAATGTGGCATATGTGAAAGTGATAATCATTTTGACAAGCCGCTAAAAGATTCCTCTAAAATCTTTGTAAATGGGATCGCCAGTGAATAGTCAAATTAGGATCAGCTCAAATTAGTGATACCTGCTTAGTTAATATTTTAGCCTAGCTAACCAGACGCGGATCCGAGCGCCAAAGAATGGCGTTATCTGAATGGAGTGGCCGGTCAGGGTTGCTATGTATTTGATTTCATCAACCTCCCTAACACCGAATCGAATTTTTATCCATAAATTCAGGCAATGATGTAAGGCAGTAAATGTTAATAAGCACTGTGGAATCGTACCAGGGAACTGTTCATATCATTCTGATGATGAATATACATTGGGTCAAATTGTGCATCACCCTTGATAAATGCCTGTGGTGATTCACCATATTTGTTGTTCATCAGAGATGAGAATGATCACTGTATCGGATCTTTCATACACCTCAACGGCAGGTTCAAAAAGCAATATTTAATACAGTTAGTTTGCCGGCAATTCTTACGAAAGATTGAATCAACGTGACCAAGTCTAATCCCAGTTGTTCACCAAAGAAAAAATGTGGAGACCAATCAACAGTGCAAAGTATCTCAGCGAAAAGTACTTTTATATCAGTCAGAGTTTTACAATTAAGATAGACTTCGGTCCAGATCTTTTCCCAATTCCGATATTCCATAAACCCACATAACATTCTATGTCTTCTAAACCTTGGGCCAGGAATTGAGACATCAATGTGGGGAACGTCTGTGCGCGAAACTCCTAAGGAGGCAGTTCGTGACCCTGCTTAGGTTGATGTTTCTAGATCTGTCTAGAGAAAGCTTGCGCTCCTAAACCTACTAACGCTAGAACTGTTTCATCACAACAATGATTCAGTCTGGTGTCATTGCACAATGCACGGAACGACGAGCACGTATTACCACTATCAGTTCAACCTCGACATCAAAGTTCTAGTACAAAATGTTGGGGAACATAAGGCAGCAGCAAATAATCGAAAGGGATCATCTTCCGAGTTCTGATTACAGTTTACGAATTAAAACGTGTATTTATACTTTAATGTGGTTTTTCGACAATGTTTCCGTAAGCCCGAATGTTCAAATCTAATGGCTGTTTGTCGACCACCTTTGTACACCAAATATCTTGAATCTATGGGAAATATTACGGGTTCTGAAAACGTTTCTTGAAAAGCACCACAGCGAAAACAACAACTTAAGGTTTCATGAGACAAAAATGGCGATGAATAAACAGACAAAAAAGATGCCCTAACACTTAAGACGGATCTAGTTACCAATCAATTACAAATAAAATGCGTGTATCATTTGCCTTAAACGCCAACTGCACATCAAACGTGAAAAATACTGGCGAATATTCAGAGACAGGAAAATGCATCACATAATTGTGGTTCTCCATAAAACTAGGCTACGAATTACAGAAACGGGAACAGCTAAGAAGCGAGTAATTAAACATCTCGTCAAAATACTAAAGCACCCATAAAAGTAAAGTAACTTGAATTTCGTCCATCGCAAAAAGGAACTAGGATGCCAAAATTACCCGACTAAGCTTCAGCCAAATAAAAGTACCTTTCCAAGAGCCAGGGAGTTATTTTCGAACACAAATTCTGTTCAAAAATATACCACTGCACAGATAAATAGTAAATATTGCAGGGATCCAAAACTTTTATTCAGTGGCACGCATTTAGGCGACAAGGGCCGAAGCAGTAGCGCTATCGTATTTCCAGTTGGGAGGAAGAACTCGTTTCCTTTTATAGTATCGGACAATACGGTGGATGCGACTCTCCGTAAGAATGAGACGGTACTTGCCATCCTTGTCCTTACGATTCCTATCGAGATGCTTGCGGATAGCAACAGCTTTCTTTATCAGGTGATATAAGTCATCTGGGATGGCCGGAGCGAGACCGGCAGCCCTAAGAATACGAACAATCTTGCTACCCGCCAACCAACGAACTTGAGCAACACCATGGCTATCGCGGAGGATGACCCCTATGTTTAGGGTAACGACAAAAATAAGAACGTACCAATTTGAGAGGGCGTTAAACCTTTCCGTGCGAGCTTGTAAATTTGATCTTTAACTTCCTCAGCAGATAATTTTTGCCACGATGGGACCGATCGCCGATAAGGCAATGTGCTTTGAGAAATACCCTTTCCGTGACCGTAAACACGACCCATTAGCTACCACAAATGGAAAGACAGCACACGCGACTCGAAGTGTTGAAAAACGCGCTCGAAGCCGTCTATGGTAGGTTAAAATAAACGCGCATTTATGGAATTCCGGTTTTGAAGTTGAGAAAAAAACGCAGTTGTCATTAAGAAACAATTAAAATGCTATATTTAAAATCGACCTAAATGGTTGCAAAATTCAAACAGTTTAGCAAAGAAGAATATTAATTCCCATTATCACCAGATTAATCAAGAATTATTATCTTGGAAGCTATATGTCTGACTCCACTTAGTGCCACTTTTATAATTTTTGATTGCTTTCTTACTGAATAGCCATGACAATTCTTATATCATGGATTTATTGAATCTTCACATAATACGCGTTTTGAGACTACAATATGTGAATTTACCTGACTTTCATCTTCAATGTATTTGCTGATAATGGGTAATTCTCCGGTTGATTTCTGTTTAGTAATAATATTCCTTGAACAATATTCTGATTTTCTGGCAAGTTTCTATAACAAATTCAGGTTTTAACATGTACAAATTAAGCTCCTCGTGTGGTTTGCTACTCAGGCGATATTGAATTACTTCAAATGATGATGGATCGTAACCTAACCCTTGTACCTTAGACTATTCAATTCGAACTTTAGGATGACGTTTAATGGCAAATAATGTTGGGATTCTCGATAATAGTGTTCCCTGTGTGGAAATAATTACATTTGGCTGTGTCATACAACTTTAGTGGCAATGTCAACGTATTACTAAATGTAATTTCGCCTCTAAAGTAAAAATTTGTAAACAAACCACTTTTCGTTGATGTTAAAACTAAAGGTTGTAATATATGTGTTTCCCAAATGCTGTGCTAATTTTGTAAGTTAAATGAGACTTGACACTTATAACTCGAGTAGACTTGCGCCACTGAAATTAGTTGCTAATTACAAGATTATAAGCCCTATCTTCCTGTGCGCCTAGTTACTTTGTACATTGCTTTTCTAACAGGATTCAAAGAAGTTTGAATTAGCATTAAAGCACAATGATCAACGATTCTTTTAGTTTTGTCACTTTCGTTTTTACTTAGCCTCTGGTTCTTCATCAATAAGATTCCACCGCATCTCGAAGCCTAAACTACAGAACCTAAGCACAAAACAATGTTTAATAAATAAACTGAGTCAAGGAGGCTGAAAGAGTGAATTTAATATGATCTAAATGCCAAAACCCAAAAATAACTTTTTTCTTCAGCATGTTGTAGTTATAATTCCCTGCTTATTGGATGTAAATTTTTAAGACACTTGGTATATTTGTTGGCAATATGTTTTTTATCGATGTTTCAATCCATTTTTTTCTCTTAAACACACTATTCATTTAACCGACTTTTGTATATGATTCTGTGTTCTGGCGAGTTTTTAAAAATGAAGGTTCCACCACTCAGGTCGCTAAATGATTTTCTCTTTTCATGTTTCAGTGTGCCGAAAATGGAAACTTTAAACGAACGTTTTACTTCGAATATGATATATTATCAGACAAATTACTTTTTGATAACAGCCGTACTTGTTGGCATAAATCTGTATGACTCATCAATTGCGTAAATATGCGATTTTAGAATCTTAAGCCCAATAAGCGTCTTGGTCAGTGCCTGCACTCTTGCATTTACGGCAACGCTGTACAATAACTTGGACAATTGGTGGCCTTTTTCGTCGCGTCCGTCCCAGTTAGGGGTTCATGCTGTTATTTCAACTGCCATTCTTTTGTATATGTTGCCTATGATGACTCCTGCTATCCTATGTTTGTCCTCGATTACGCTTGGTAGGAGATTGTTTTTAACATATTCATTGTCTAGTTATTATGACGCATGCCTTACTCCGTCAAAGAAATATGATGAACAGGGTGACGCGTCTTTTGGATTCGAACTCACCCGGTCAGTACAAATCCCCAATGGGATTGATTCTAGGAAGATACGGAGAATGACTTAAGCAAACCTACTCTTTTTTGTTCAACACGCCATCGTACTTTCTACAGTGACTTTTCGGATGCGCTTTCTTCTTACTATGGGGATTCATCAAATGTGGTTAATTGTCTTGAAAATGTGCCTTCGCAGTGAGTAGCGAAATGGATAATTCGTCAAACCATTGTGGTTAACCATCAAGCGGTGAAGATGGGACCGCAGTTGTCATTCGCAACCCGTAATTCGCCTAAAGCGACTCCTTAAGCATGAACCGATGGTACATTAAGTAGTGCGATTTATTCAAAAGTAAATTGACCGGAATCTTCGGGCTTTGTTTTTAGAATATCGCCTTTTTTCAGCGGCCGTAGTGTGGATTTTTTATTCTACCATATTTGACTTTTTTAAGTAGCTATTTAGGGAATGTTTTGTGCACGTCTTCAGGCCCTATCCATTATGGAATCTCTTCGTTAGATCCTTCTCTATCGTCGTCATCTCTAAAGACTGTTTCCATCTTGTCAAATGTTTGCAATAAGCAATTTCGGTAAACGGTTACTATGGCGACATATTTAACACTTGTCTGCAAACTGAGCCTTCGAAATTTTAATTGTTTACTAGTAGTCTCCTTTCCAAGTATGCCTTTGTGTGTCCGGCCGTCATGCCTTTGATTTTTATCAATTACACAGCCCGCATCTTCGTTCCATTCATGCCGATGAAACCGTCCCTTTAAGTATCAGTTCATTAACAGTTAGTGGGTAATGACATACCGTTTTAGGATTTGGAGTCTCGTCTATGATACTTTTTCATGGATTGATAATTTCGGGGTTGTCGATACTTACAAATAGTCAAGTTAGTTGAAGAAGTGAGTTAAAGTACGTAATGGATCACAGGACTTGGTTTCGAAATTCGTGCTTTTTGCGCATTACCTCTGTGACCTCAATTGTCGACTTTGGACTTTTTAATTGGATGGTGTTTTTAATAGGTAGGTGAAGCTGTAATCTGAAGCATTAAACTCATTGCAGGTTTATTTCAGTTATGGAAATCATGATTGTATGCTAAAAAGTCTTAATCTAATTAGCACGTCGGGCTATCAGGTTCGTAGCTCTATCAAAATTGATTCGGCCCTGTTTTTTATTTGCTTCGCAGTCTTCGCATGTTGTATATCTATCTACCACTTGTCCGTGGTTTTGTTTGCTTAGCGAATCCTTACATAATAGCCATTGACCTTTAGAACTTGAAGTCATGTAACTCCTTTATCTAGGCACCTCTCTTGAAGTTGTTTAATTACTCCTCATTCTTACTCCAGGTTTGTTCTCATATCTGGTTTAACATTTTTGTCTAATCTCGTAGTAGCTTGTATTCACAAACTCACCAACTACTACGACAGTATATCAGATAAATTTTGCTGAATGTTATCTCGTTATGACCAACAGTGTGGTTATTTAAAGACCTGTGGCAACTATGTGCCACAATTTTCTGTCCTAGCAATTCTACGCATTGTAGTAGTATTCTTGATATTTTTCTGTAACGGGGTTGGAAGTGACTACGGTATTATGTGTTTTTGTGGCCAAATAATTTTTTTGCACAAACAAATAAAATCTGTTCCAATTAGCACCAGGGAATCCTTTGCTGCGCAGCGTACCTTGACGGCGTTGTCTTTTTGGTTCTTCATAAACTAAAAGAACCAATGTTTTTAAGTAAAACAGAGATGTGCTTAAGTCGCTGTTCACTTCCGTCGATTCTAAATATGATTGACATTAAAACATCGAGTTGTCTGCCACGGATTTCTTAGCGCGTTAATATTGGTTTGATCTTTGTTGTATCAGAAAAAGCTTAGGCGCAATGAATAATGTTGGGAACTGTTGTAGTTGGTCAACGTGAAAAACAGTTTGAGCTCTAAATTGTCGATTCGAACTTGAAATCTGTCACTTTACTCATTGTACGATGTTATTGTAGTTGTTGATTATTCGTTGTCCACTTTAATTGTGGCTACCTATTATCCTCCATATTTCTCTTTCCATAAGTTCACCACCATTTCTTTATATGCCATAATAATTCACGATCATGAAACGCAAATGTTTCAAGTTGTAAATATATGGTTTTAGGTAAAATGCCGAGGAGAGTACTGGGCCTTTTGGTTAGTTTACTGCTATTCACCCTGCCGTCAACAAAGACTTCATAACGGCCTATCAAAGTGGATTTTTGGTGACTGGTGTCACGTTTTAATCATGAAATACAAGAAACTGAGATTAAGACTGGAAGACCTATTAAGCTTAGGACCCAAAGACAGATAATTCATGCAGTATTTTTTATGTCGGTGAACGCGGACGGAATATTCCTTTCGGTGGAATGATTCATCGTTATTATCACATATTTTTGAATCACTGTATACTATAAAGTCAGTGGGATGAGATTATATTCGATTTTCCTGATAATATAAATAAATTAAGCTTTTTTTGTTTTTCATAGCCGGGAGTTAATTTTTGGAGGTTTAGCATCGTACTCATGAGTTTTGTGCCACACTACGCACAAGAAACCGCAACGAATTACTCGCAACTAAGGCTTGATCCCCAGTGTTATAACTTGTGCAATCCCCTTATGAACCATGAAATGGCAACCCAACAGACCATTGATGAAATAGCAAAACTAGCGGCCTATTTTCCTCGTTGAAAGTTGAGTTGTAGATGTGCCATGATTAGCGGTCGATTAACTTAGGTACCTCCTTCAAAGTAACAGGAGCAGGTGGAAGCAAAAGCAATTCTAAGTTGATACCAAGTCACTTTGTTTGGTTTTTTAGTCCAAGCTGTGTATTAAGAGTCTTGTGAATCATTGATACAATTCAAAACTATGGTTAATGTAGCTGCTGTGGGTTAGTATCACTTTTGTGGGGAAAAGTTTTGCCGCAGGTGTCCTCGGAGCCACTCTTCGAGGGACAGAGTATAGAAGGATTTCACCAGTCTCACCTGTGTACCTGGATTTCTTCAATGATTGTCATCTTCGGTGTTTGCTGTGTCATTGATCATTAAATTTACTGCGTACATTCAAGTCTGGGCACATAGTCTCACCGAGGGAACGGTGTAGTAAATTGCTTGTTATTCCGAGGTAGGTACCGGTCAATTGCGTTGAGTCGTCCTTGTCCTCGTCTTTCAATTCATCAATTCTTGGGTGGACAAATCGGCATTAAAACAACGGCTATGGATATCAGGTGTGCACATGTGTAAAAGGTCTCCACTACAGCGGGAGGTGGAGGCGCGGTGACTACGGTCACGCCTTTGCGCCTAAACCCAAGCACAAAAGCGGCTGAGTTTGAGGCTAGAGGAATTCACCAATCGATGACTGTGTGGCGAGCACCAATCGTGAGCGAACATGACTCAATTAGTTTGCGCGAATGCACTCCAGGGTTCGATTTTTAGCATGGCTATATATAAACTGACTTGTTATCTTGTACACACTACACCCACACCACTACCGCATCAATAAATTACTTGAGTTGCGAGCTATCGGCATTCATTCTCTTTCTGCCGACGGACCGTGTCGACGCAGATCGTCGGCCCCCGCTTGTTGTTCAAGGCAGCACCTAAACTATTTAACTCACTCTGAAATTGTATAGACCCTCTCTGATGTCTCACAGCCTACAACAGCAACAGTGGAACTGAACGCCATCATTGCGGCCTGTGAGGAATTGGCCTAATAACCTAATTTCAAAGTTCACAACAAGGCCCGGTGTTATTTGGTGCCCACCTGGTGGTGTGTTGTTTGTGTCAGTAGTAGTAGCATGTAGCACTTAGGTGCTTAGCGAGGTAAGGAACGAAGCAACTATCACAATGAGCCACATCTACCAAAAACAAGGAAATATATTTGAATTTCTCTATTTTACGAAGCTGGAAGTTATAAAAATACTTCAAATCCCCAAAACATGGTCTTTGTCGAAATTTCCCTTTGCAAATTAATAAAAAACACTGCCTCAATTTTCAGAAATATTTCTTGAAGTGTTTCAATCCACGTGTTCCAGACACCCAGGTTGCGTTCTCTTACAATACAAAGCTTGTTAATCGCAGTTAAGTGCTGTGGCTTTTATAGTTTCCATATAGCATAGATTCTTACATGAATGCGGTTTGCGTATCCGCCTGTTAGCTTCGAAAGAGCTAAAAAGGTCCCTGCATAAGTTATTTACTCTTTTTGCTTCGACATTCACGAGTCCTCATTGTCCCACAAATTAGTCTCGTATTCATGCACTCTTTACAGGCGATAAAAGGAAACCTCATCAGTTATCACTTAGCGTCAACTTCATCTTGTAAATTAGACTGGATACAGTGTCTGGATTATGCATGACAATGGGAGTGGATGCCGTATCACTTCGGTAACTTGAGGCCGATAAGTGCGTGTCGCCGATCAAAACGACGCCTTCGTGCGAATCGGAATCAAGTGCATTAAATCCCCAAATAAATGTTGACAGCGCAAAGGCGCCCTACTGGCTGTGTCGGGAAGGCGGGAGATGCTGTGCTGGGCATAAAAAACTGTTTATGAGGCAACACTGGAACTGCAATACCACAGGACCAAGAGTTAGACATTGGAGGAACAAAGTGATGGCGCTAGCTTAGAGTATTTTACTTTGACACATCCATCGTGCTGATAAACTCAATTGTCTCCTCTCTAAAAGTATAGTTATCCACGTTACAAAATGTATATTCATGTTGGGGAACTCATCTAAAAGCTAAAAGCAGGAAATAAGAATGAATACCTAATCTGAATAAATACGCACTTTGACGTGATTCACTTTCAGGATATTCAGGGTCGAACAATGAGTTGGCTATAACGTGCCAAAAAATCTAATTTACGGGTAGGGATTCGTTCAGATGATGACTGGCTTACTGCCTTAACCACCCAAGTGTCGTGCCAATGCACCAAGTACACGTTGAGCTCACCGCTCTCTTGTACATAAATGGCATTAAACAATGTTCCATATGGTTTCGCTGTGTATTCGCAATTTTTATCAAAGGTGAAAGTATTGCATAAGTGGTCTACAGTCGTCTCAGTTAGTCTTTGGCGAAAGTTTCACAGTAACATACTTGTGGGCCTAAAGTCCTTCAGTTAAAATGGTTCAGTTTTCAATTGAGCTTTCTTCGACGAAAAACATTGTTTGACAAATAGAACTGTCAGTCATACTTTTTAACAAAAACTCTATATTTCATAAATCTATGCAAACTTCTGCCTGATAACACTCATGCAAAAATGCCATCTCTGTTTCCTATGTGACATTCTTTAGGTTATCGATGCATTTTTTTAACACAAAGATGACGACTGTCACAGTGAGAACACGGCTTTCTATTCGGGTGATTTTAGCAATCTAATTTGCTGTATGGAATAAAATTTAAGGTTCGCGTCTTCAGTCAAGCCTAACGTAAAGCTCTGTTGTAGAGTATCATTGAATAATAGGCGATAGTGAGTATTTAAACCGTGTTCATTAGTGAAGTTTAATTGGACTCAAGTGCCGCTATGCTTAGCCGCCAAAAGATTGTCTTAATTCAATTCAAATCCGATAGTTTTGTGGCATCATTTCCGGCTGCGTATTTCAGAAACTTTCAACCTCTGAATTAGCGATAGAGTCTCGAACTTGGTTGCGATGCATGCCATTGCACATGCTACAAACATAGGAAGGTTTTTTGAAAACTGTCAATTTCCGAGAACAGGTACTTTATTGTTAGCAAAATTAACCACCAGCGACGCCGCACGAAGAGCAGCCACGGTGTATTTCCATAAGAAGACTCTTCAACGGCTGTGCGTTTTCACGCGAGAAAAGCTACTGTACTTACATTGGATTAAGCCAACAAAACAGGCCAGGTAGCAGGGAATAATTTTTGGATCACGTCATCGGATTACTTCTGATGGTTGATGAACTGGTATCATCGATGCCATTTTGATATTTTTTTTTTAAATTAAGAAGTCAGCTCCTATTCACAGCCTTCAAAATAAGTGTTGCTAATTGCTAAAAAAACTTCTGAACTTTTTAGTTTCTATCTTTTATTTTGCAAGTGTTTCAAAACGAAAGTGCTCGTTTTAGTCCTTTTTCTTGAAAGCCTCGCTAACATTCCGTCAGTTATTAAAATTTACAATTGATACTATTCGGTTAGTGACCATATAAGATGATTGGCTTGTCTCTGTAAAACTCCGACTTTATCTAGGATTAGTAAAAAAAATCATCGAAGTGAACAATGCCTTTGGTCTTCTCCAAAGCCACCTGTTTGGGTGCTTTCGTGAATGATGAAATCACACAGGAAGATTTGCACGCCGTTATGTGTCGCTTTTTTGACCAATTTAGTGGTATGTAAAGTGCTACCTATTCGAAAATTCGACTTCCAGAACCACGCAAATTTTATTCCTTGATCATTGTACCATGAGCCTGTTACCACAACAAAGTCTTAAGTAGTGGCCACTGTTTGACCAACTGCTAGATGTAATTCTCCGAGGTCAAAACCCGATTCTTTATACCTTTCGCCCCCATAAAAGATAATAAAAAACTTTCCGAAGTCACCTCAAGGATAGAACGGCAACCAATATCGTCTTCTGACCCGATCGCAATTTCGTCAGTTGATCACTAAAATACTTCATCGTTTTCGTTTGCAGTTTGTATTTGTTACGAACATGGGGATTCATGGCATTCAATGAACATCTCATCTTAAAACCCAAATTTTGTTGTCTTTTTCCAGCGAGGCAAACTTTGTCCATATCACTCACGAGTTATTTAGAAAAACAAATTTGCGGCGCTAGTCCACATTTATGCAAGGATTTGAAAATCAATGTAAGGGACTTATCACCATTTTGTACTCAATAATTTAACCCCCAAATTTTACATTTATTATTCAAAGCAATCAGCAATTAAAAGAATATATAGAATCCGAAGTGTTTCTACACTTCGTGTAGAATTTAAAGCCTTTATCTTAAAGCGAATGCTCTAAGCAATAATCAAGGCTTTTGTGGTAGTCGATCGATTAATCTTCAGCAGCCTTCTATGGGCTGACAAGATCACGATTGTCAAGTGGTTTCTTATTATGTGGATGGGATAAAATAATTCAGTATTTCTGGACAGATTTTGCTCATTCCAATTTTCTTTTTCAGCATTCATTTTAACCTTCCCCAACATTACTTCGTACTAGTTCATTTGGTTCCTAAAATAAGTGATTAAGCCATTTTTTTATCATCTTGGCATTAGCTTAGTTGGGCCGTTCATATCTTGGGTAATCCGACCATAGTGTAATTTTTTTAGTATTTACATGCATGTATACATCAGGCATACGTGTAATCGCAATATATGTTTACGATTATTTTACTTAATTTTCATTCATCCAGCGTCCCATTTAGTTTGAATCGCTTCGCTAACTTTCGTTCATTTCTGAAAGGCTACTTTTATGTTCGTTGGCTGCTGTACAGAATTGTCTTCCCATGTTATATCCAGTCAGCTAAGTTTTTAACGACTTCTGCGAGTTTTGGATTTTGGATAATTCAATTTTCCGAGGCTATGAGAGGGTACGGCTAGGTGTGGAGTCGAACACTAACTTCGTTTAGGACGTGATTATCTAACGACATTCAAAATCAATCTTTCACTAAATGAGGCGATGCCTAGATTTAATGTAATGATTGACTGCAGAGAAAACCGCTCTAGTTGAGAGAGGTACATGCACCCCCTAAGAGGCTTCAACCACCCTATGGGCACACCACTACGATACAACCACACACATACACACACAACTTGTTCTACAGCCTCAAACGCCTCATTGTCGATGCGCACATCCCTCCCAATATATTGCT
>UXSR01000641.1:0-22584 GCA_900604375.1 Mesocestoides corti
AACGGACGAGCGCACGCAAAGTATCAGTGGGCCAACCCAGGTTGACCCAAAAAAGCTTTTTTTGTATCCTCATATCTGTGCATTCTAACTTCAATGTCCAAATATTTTTTGCCTGCATTTCAGTTGCGTATTAAGACACTACTATTTCAATACCTACACCACCGTATTTGAACAAGCCGTCGTGTTTACTAAAACACCGACTAATAACACGGAACTTCAGCTTCTAGCACCACATAATGATAATAGCAAACGGAAGGACACATTCGTGTTACAGTAATTTGACACATACTACTTTTAGTAAATAAATAGGGAAGTCGCTTTTTCAGTAATTCGGAAAAAAAGTGCAACTTAGCCTCAAACACTGTAGATTTCCCATGTTTCACTAACTGGAGTGGTAAGAGAAAGCGCGTTATTCGTTGGGCTTACAAACCTGTGATTTAATTTATGTGTGAAGTTGAATTAAGAAGTCACAGTTTTACTGCGCCACTCTGAGGTCAGCGGGACGCTAACCACAGTCACGCAGACGAATTTTCTCACCGATTCATCGTCACGTATTCATGAGTCACTGGGGGATCACCATTGTGTCGTCGATCTTGTTACCGATCTGATAGGGTTTAAATGCTTCGCATTTCAACCAATTCACCCCTATTCTGCTAACACAAAGTGCGTTTGTGGGTTAAAATGCTCTTTTCCAATTTTAGCCTACTGACGTAGAACAGCATCAAGCCCCGTTAATCAATACGAGTCCGAATGATCTAGGTCAGAGAACCTATGTGTATTTCTCTACTGTTAGAAACTTTTATAAACCCTAAACTTTATGGAGTGCGCGTTCAACTGCAGCGTTATTTATGAACTGTTGAAGGGTACAAAATTCTGTGCAAAGTACTTTGTCAATGTGTACTTTAGTGGCGAAGTCTCACTAGTGGAAATCAGCGCACATAATATTCCCAACACCAAAGCACACTTTTTCGTGTCCTCGTAAAACTTTTCTCTGCTCATTCAGTGTTATGTGACTGCGGTTAAGAAACTTCTACACAGTATAATATTATCAAGCAGAAATAATTTACCCAGATTAACGTACTAACCGATCACCAGGACTAAGCACAGAAAATGTATTCTCATTCCTTCCCAGAATAGCACCATGGATGTTTATTACAATGGAATGCATTCCAAACCATAAAATTTTGTCGAATTTTGTTAGGAATTCGAAAATTTAAACCAGTTTTTGCGTAACCAAGGCGGTGCGAAACAGAGTGACAGTCTGATGAGGACAAGCGATCGTAACCGGTATTGCCTTGACCACCCATGAAAACGTGAAAGAGTACATTTTGACCTGACGATTTGGTAGTCGCGATACGATTAATTTGGCGTCCGTTTTCAGCTGCTAACTCCAGTATTCACTGACTAAATGCGCTTAATTAGCTTCACGCCAGTCAAGTGTGTCATTGTGCATGGATGAATGAGCTCGCATCACAGGCGATCGATAGCAGCAACCAATGAAAATCGGGATCAGACAGTGAAATCAATAAATGTGTAAGCAAGCTTCACACACACGCAATCGCTGACAGTCCTCTAAAAGTTGAGCCCGTCATCGTGTAGTGAGCGGTGAAGGTCGGAATTTTTCCGCTTCAATTTTTTCCGGAATTTTTCTGCTTCAATTCAGGAGTACACCAACATTTAAAATGGCGTTGAAGATAAAACCTTTCCTGTTCATTCACTCTATGGTCTATTAGATGATTATAAAAGTGTCAGTCTCCTGTCTCAGTGCCTATGAAATGCAACAGCAGATAAAACTCTCACCAGGCATATAAGAAATATTTAAAGGGTCTTCTCGTTGTACTTTTTGGTTTGCATTTAAACCATGGAAGTCAAATGTCGGAAGTGCAATTGTCAGAATAAATTCGTTATGCAAGTTAAAAGTTCGTTTGACCTTGAAACACACCAATAAAAATTGAGCTTTCACTTTAATTTTGATGCAAAAAATTATGCAAAAAGTGGCATTTTGTAATGCAGTTGAATATCATGGCTTGCTGTCATCAGTTTACATATTTCGAATAAAACTATAGATTTTCATGAATTAAGTCTGAGGCAAATTTGTTACAAGTAAAAACGAGCATTTTCGGCATGTGCTTGTTACAATTGGTCTCGACAATTCCCGAGGGATGGCTTAATCGATTTAGTGGACTTGTCTTATGGGAGAGCTTTTACTACACAACCGTGCATATCACATTTCATGGGGGAATATAGAGCCCTCACGCCAATAATCGATGCTTCTTCCAAGCGTTGTGTTAAGAGTGCACTTAAGTAGAAGTCGGCTTACATCGGGTCTTTTTATTTTGCTTGCATAAACACCGGAAAGGATTTAGGAAGTGGATACGCCCACCCTGCAGCTACTCATTAAACTCACGCTAGTAACCAAAACCATAGGCTCAGAGAGCAATGGACAGTCATCGATCGCGCGTGAGTGAAGCCTGTTTGCAGAATTATTGATTTCGGTGACTCATCTCTCTTTTCATTGGTTGTTGTCATCGATCGCATGCTGCGCACGCTCACCTATCCGCACACAAGGATAAACCTGACTGGCATGACGATAATAAACGGTCGTGTCCATTGTAGCTTGTCGTGCCTCCCTTCTCAAGTTGTTACGGACTATTAAATAACCGGGTTGTGAGGTAATGCAAGCAAGCAACCACAATTGGTGACCCCAGCGATCGATAGCACTGCAAGAGAGCCAATACACGGGACAGGAGAACGACACGATCCCCTCGAAGGACCGGAATCACTCATTCAGGCCTTTGGCCACTATTGTCCGATGAATGAAGGGGGATTTAACACTGATAGAAGCTGTCGATGTTACTCTACACATGGTACCAAGTAATATTCACATGAAAAGAGAAAATGCATGAATAAAACTTTTGAGAATCCCCGTCTTGCAAAAAAATCGTCATTGTGAACTTTGAAAGGACCATTTAAAAAGGGGGCAACATTCAAACAACAGGCTGCTTTGATTGGTCAGTTTAATTAATTTCAACTTTGAAATGATTCTGCCATTCCAGGTAAAATAAGGTTGCACCCTTGATCCGCATAAATCTAATTCGTTCAAATCTAGCGGTTGTACCCACAAACTAAAGAAAGACATAGCAAATCGTATTGCGTAAAATCCATGCTCCAACTGAACATTTCTTAAGTGTATTGTTCGGCATGAAAGGTCCGTTTGGTACTTGTGAACAAAGCCTCGGCAGACGTTTTTGTGGCTTCGTTTTCATAACTTGGTGGAGGTACGAAGAAACAAAACAAGTCCTTCCAGGGGGGTTTACTTAGAAAAAGCAGTGTTCAGAAATAACGAATTGGTAAACAAAGAGAATTCTTTATCTCTCTTCGCACTCGCGTCTCTTTGTTCAATCCGTTCTAGGCGGTAAAATGAATATTAGCCAGTGTGCAGGGATGCGTAAACATTGAATTTATATTGTAAATCACACTTTAAATAGGATCGTTTAAAACTAAATTGACTTAGGAGCTTAAAAGTTACAGTCATTCTCCGCCTGGTTAAATCTGAAAATATCAAGCGTTATACTCCATCAACTGGCCAAGTAACAACAAAATTGAGGTACGATTTAACCAATGGCATATCAACAAGTAAGCCAGTGAGATTCGAATTTCAAGTGTAGGTTAATCCCACGGACACATTCAAACAAAACTAGAATATCAACCGCCGGTATCTACTCGTGAGTTCTACTCACGCCGTGGCTACGTATCTTGTCGGTCCAGGTGTGCTTTGTAACCCATATTATTTTTTATGTACACCAATGCGACTGGGATTGGTCATTTAGTCCGCCGTTTTTAAATGCTTGTACGGGTCCAATAGCTGACGTTTAAGGTTGTGTTATTAGCTCCAAGTTATTATGATCATCGCTGACATTTTGCAATTAAAGCCTAGATAACGCAGAAATCCGATCAAGATTTTGTCAAATGTTAAAATTTTTAAGCAAGTCATTCTGTTTTGCTCACAAACAATCATTAAATGACTTGAAAGCGTGTGAAAAAAAGGAAGGTGATCGAAAACCGTAACTTTGACCTTTTGGGAAAGTGGTGTCCACAACCCACACTTAATTTGTAGAGTTAGATAGCTGATTTTGCGTCTATTAACACGGCTGTCGCATTTTCCGCCACACTGACCTCCATTTCACGAGGTCGTTATCGTTGATGAGTAACCGTCTGCTCATCCAACCCTGTGCGTGTACCTCCCCTACGCTACCTGCATCATTCACCCCGACTATATTGTTCAACAACTTTATTTAGTCAGACACGACTTTTCGTGCGCGACAATCACAACCAAGTTGTCCTGTCTAGCAACACCAGACTCGCTAAATTTGAATTTCGACAATTCGCTGGTTCCACCACTCCCTTCGTCCAGGAGGACACGAACAGCGTTACCTGGTCACCCACACAAAACACGGCTCCTGGCACACTTATCTGATTTTCGCGTCTTAACCACAGGATCGTCGCTATGACGGTCTGTAAAATCTCATTGAGTAAAAAAAATGCTGGTTGCATCAGAAATGGTAACTAATGGGAATCGATGTCATCGATTTGCAACTTACAAATGAGACCTAGTTTGACATTACAAATTTAAGAAATCATTTTGGTGCCGAAACACTAGCGATGTCTAAACGTGGTCTGCCTTGAGCATGAATAAGAAGAATGTTTTAATCGACAGCTGCCGCCGGATTGGATACCTACACGTGAGTAAACAATTACCAAACAGCGGACATTTTCAATGCAGCAGGTTCAGCCCAAGTTGGCTTTGGCCCATAATTTAGATGACTGTCGCACGTCCTGGTTCAGGCCTAGCCCAAACCCTCCCCCCGCCACGCTCCTAACTGTCAGCTTGTTAACACGGTTACCGTTGGGGACGGTGTGGGGTTGGGTGCGTCGACAATGCCCCGCCCCGTCTCGTGTCTAACAAGGTCGCTAAGGTCAATCATCGAGGCATCAGCTACACCTACTACTACGACCACATCGACCTCAGCAATCAGTTTACGTGTTTTGCAGTGCATCAGACTGCTTACAAACGGCCAGTTAGGAAAGCTATGTGACTTTCGATTTATGTTCCCTAAAACATGGCTGATTCGATAGCACACGATCCAAATGCCTCCACCGGAAGTTATTACTGTTGTTAGAAAAACGGCAATATCGCTGGTGAATCAGAGCTAGCTAAGTCTTCAGCGATGACTCCCTCTTGTAAGTGGCCGTGCAAGGGGGAACTGACATGCAGCTGTCAGTCAAAATGTCCGAACGGGCAGCGCAAAAATAACTGTACGGCATAAACAGTTCATTTGGGAGTTTGCAGCAGCGAAGATTCCAAAAGCGTGCTTTTTCACCAGAACTGTTTCTTGTTTAAACAAGCTGAAATACGACGTTAAATTAAAACGAAGTGGATTACGACATTTCGGCCAAGTAGTTCGAACCTCTCATTCTGTCTTATGTTTAAAGGAAATTGTCAGCTGTCCTCAAACATCTCTCGTACCATCATATGTGCACTTCGCATCATCTAGTGACAGTTTGTTAGGTATATGTCAAAGTCCATTTCGAAATGACCTTTACTACTAAACAGGCGCTGCGAAAGGTGTGCCAGAGTCATCGGGAAATAATTCACTAACTTGAATATAGTACAAAATTTACGGAAATAACAGGCGTGGTTTATAGCAGTGTGCCTGATTGATTTGATTTATGAAAAAAAAAATTAGAAACGTCTGATGTTTCGAGTCGGTGAGATTCCATGACCATTGACTTATTGATTCTATCGATTTGCATAATTTTGTGAATCGCAAGGCCCATTATCAAGTAAAATGCATTATTAATGTTGTGATGATGGCAAGGTTTATTGCTTCGTGTTAAGTAGGCGGAATAGGGAATCGTTTAAGCCAATGGGAACCCCATCAGATGATTAAGGTGCGTCCGCCTACATTTTCCTTCATAATTAGCTTTCTGTTGCCTTTCTCCTGAAACGAAAGTGGCTGACAAATGCCGTATCCTGACCCAGTGGCAGTGTTGCACCTGATCGTGATCACTCGATCAACCACGCACATATACAGTTCTTGTAACTGAATGAGAGTATGGAGAAGAGTGCATAGTCATTTTCTCAAGATCGTTGTCATTAAACCTTCAGTAGACAATAATTTCCCAAGTGGAGTGATTAGGTTGGAAGTCAGACCGCGCAAAGAACGCGGTTGCCAAGGCATGGGTGTACTGACCAATTACACCAGCTTAGCAACAAACTCAGTGTCCAACTTGATTACTAAGGCACTTTCACGCGAATGCGCTGAACTTTTAAAATCTTCCTGCCATGTAAGTGCGCTCCACAGGAATTGGACGTCGAAATGGCCTTAGATTCTGTGTTGAAAGGGACGATTAATCATCCGAGATGCCGAAATTGTTGAACAGCTTCACGGATCCTCCAAGTCGAAGCTGCTGACGTATGTAGAACCAAAATGACGTGGAAAGTTGTGTGAGTTTGTCTAGAGAAGCACGAACACGCGTGACTAGTTTTGTTAATTAGTTTGCTCCGGTGAAAGAGCTTACCGACCACTTTGTCACACTAATTTATGCATTATGCATAAATGTGAGCTAGGAGTTTGCGTCCCGTCGCAATCATAAACATCATTTATCCTTCACCTCCACTGAAAGCCGTGTTGATTTAACGCTTTGTGTATCAAGGGTTAGCTATCAGGTAGAAAACCAATGAGCAAGCAGAGGAGGCGGTTCCAAGGACAATCAAACTATCGATTTGCAAATTGTGCTGGCTTTGAAAGTCTTTATCTTTTTCACTTAACGACGTATTTTCCGGATGAATAAGCCATCTGAACGTACAAACTGGTCACAATGTATGCCTATTTCGAAGTTCAAAGTATATTGAAAAAAAAAACAACGTTGTTTAAATTTGGCATCGCGGTATCCAACAAAACAAATGTTGATTCAATTCACTGGTGGTTTCTCTTGAAATGTTGCGGTTTTGGGCCAAGTACCTTGATTTGGCTTAATTTTTATTTCTTTATCAAAAGGTATTTGAGACATTCTGTGACTCACCGTGTGATCGAACGACAAGCTAATCGCCCACATCACAATCCAATAAATTATTGATTACGGTCACAATTTCCTGAATTTTAATGCGTTTCATTTAAACAAACCTTGAAGGAGAGCAGAATGGCTGACTTTAGCAAACATGGAAACTTTGGTATGGAGTTACAACGCTTTTTTGAGTTTAAAAGTACGTAATATTTCCAGTCTTGGAACAATAAAAGGAAGTTTTCTGTTGACACAAGTAAACGTCGTGATTTTTAACCGCTGAGAAGGCTGAAAATCCCATTAAATGAAGCTGATTATCAATTCACCATGCATTTGCCAGAATAATCAAATATCCGGCTGCAAATGCGTTGTCCAAAAGTTATCTTCACTACTGACACAAATGAACAAGCTGATATGTCAGATTACTGACCTCTGACCGTGGATTTGACCCTTCCGATTTTTGGTTGGCAAGCCCGCACAACATATGTCTAAATGACTGTCGTGAAATTTGGAGAACCTTTGATCACGTCCGGTTCACCAATTGTTGTGGGCCCCAGCATATGGTCTTGAACCACGCCGGGGCCAGTGAATTAACCCTGGCCCGATTACGCTCCCCTGATACCCGCGATGAAGAAAAGGACCAGAGAGGACGTGGACACAACCGTTTACTTCAGAGCTTAACCAAAACTGGTGTCATTGTGTCGTGCCTGTTAGCTCAGATGTGTGAGTCATAGATGAGCTAGCATCGAGGCCTAGGTGTGGGGATAATCCAAGATAAATGTTCGTGCTGATGAGGGGGAAGTTGAGGATCCGAGGGGCTGGCGAAATGCTGTGAAAAGGGGAACCCTGTGTCGGAGGATGGAGCGACCGGATTAAGGAGTTTAAAATAAACACGATTCATAACACGACAATTTCGTCATCCATCAATCAGCACATTTGTGTTGAACTGAAGTTTGGTTGCGAATAGCACTGAGTTAGTGTCGATGCGTGCTAGACTGAAACAGGCATGGGGCTAATTGAAAGGACTGTTTTTTAACGCTGTTAATTGCTCTGTGTCTTTGAAAAAAAAAATCAATTCTAGAAAAACACATTTTTGAAAGGACTACAATGTGTATCATGCTGTGGCTGTCGCATAAATGTGCAATTTTTATCACGATTACTTTCATGCGAATGTAAGCGGTTTTTACTAGTGTTGGTAGATCCCTGGGATTTTAAATTCTCGCAGTGGTGACAGGTAAATTCTTTCTGCTTTGTACCGTGACAATTTCAGCTCAGTTTTCAATTGATGGCAACAATTACTAAGCACCCGTCTCCAAGTAAGCCAAGTTCATTAGGGTTACTGTCCGTGTCATTTAAACAACTACGCTAACACCATCAGAACTGACCAATGGCGAACGTCGCCTGCTTATTCAGTTGTCGAAAGACGGTTGTCACTATTTTTGGTTGGATGCTGTTCAAAAAGCCATGAATTGTACAGTCGGAACACCCAAACGCTTCTCATTCGCCTTTCTCTCAGATTTTTTTCTATATTCCAACTCGCAAACACACTGGGCATCATTCGTGCACCGCTTGGACGCAAATGAAGGTGTGTGGTAGCCTGTATTGTTGATTTTAAATAAGTATTCCATCCGTGATTCTTCTTCCACCAACTATTTCTCACACCTTCGTTCCGGTACACTAAAGGGTGTGATAATTCCTGATAAACCACAGCGTCCATTCATTCACACGCGGAAAATGGGTTGCAGGTTCACTTGTGTTTACACTGATTGGCTATTTATTTACCTAAGAGACAGGAAAGTGGGTTGTTTAAAGTGAACCCCCCACTACATCCGAACTTTATGTGAGTTTGGATTCGATAAAAAAAAGGATAATTGTTTTAATGATTTAAAAAAAAATGCATGGCTACAAGCAATAGCTGGTGGCTGAACCATCACAAGTTACACTCGGCAACGATGTATTCTAGAAATGCCGACTATTCCAGGGAATTGGTTCGTCTAGTCCACACGAATCCCCTTAAATCCCACCGACAGAGCACAATTCATTTCCATCTCCATTCGTTGTTTGTAAATAATGCCTTACATTATTTGATTACTTCACACGCCTCGCTGATTCCCGCGAAATCCAAATGTTTTGGCACGTGGCCATCGTGGTGTTTAGCCAGTTCTAATACATGAAAGGAGACCCACCAAATACTCCGTGGAGAACCTATAAGTGTAGGTCCAGATGCCGGATTACAATCGCGCAGGGATTGGGTGGGATTTATCAGCAAGTCAACAGCCCTGCTGACTGTTTTTGTCGCTCATAAAATGGCGAGAATGCTTTACGTGGCTGGGTGTTTTCGCTTTAAACGGAAACGGCTACTTACGTCATCACTGTCCGGCCTCACATTTGATTTATCTGGACCAGCTGAGTCACTGCTGGCTCTTCAACCACAGGCTTTATCGTCCGCCAGTTATTTGGGAAACTTGTAAACTGTGGCGTGTTCGTGGGATAATCTTGGGCCACAGGCATAAAAGGGATACTCTTTGACCGATTTCCAAAAAAACCGATATCAATGTAGGTTTTTGATCGATCAATCTTAACGGTTTTGCTCTCGGAAGGAGTGAAAACAAAGAGACCACCGACGGATGCCACTGATTTATTTGTCAGATTTGGAGCGTCAGTGATGGATTGAAGGGCAGTAACTGTGATGTACAGCACTCGAATTTCCTTTTTTCCCTCCACACACATCTGTCCGCGCTGAAAGGGCCTGTCCGATGTGGGAAAGGAGAGGTACGCGCGCGCACACACACACACAGCATTTCGAACAGCTGGATTTTCGACCAACACAAAAGTAACAATAACCATTCGAACTAATGCATTTTCTTCAAAGTTCCATAATTGTATTGACTAGTTAAGAAAATTAGGGAATAATTTACTTTCCAAATCATTCCGAGCGTTGTGTGGTAGGTTTGTTTACTTCTTTCATAGCGCACATTCTTTGCATTGTCCCGAACGCCCTCTTTTCACAACCTAACGCAGATCTCGCGTTTTGCAGGAGAATAGAATAGAATGGTGCCGTTCACACGAGGGGCATTCACTTTAACAAGAGGCTCACGAAACTGACTGGCAGTGACCTGACAGAGGTCAGCTGCTGTGTGAACTATCGGCTTAAAGTACATTGCCTCTGGGACAATTTTTTAAAAGGACAAGGCCACTGGACTACTACAGCACCATGGCGGAAGGGAGTACACGGAGGATAACCGCCAAGTTAGATGAAAGATCCGGTCTTGTGTGTGAATTATTTCCTAAATGGAGATGTCTCTTTGCAGACCTCTTCGTGGCTGGCTTTACTCGGATAACGCGCCTTAACGCTGTGCCATACGGTGCTACGGCGCGCCGCTAAAACCACGCAAGACAACACCGAAAGGTCATTGTCTTAATGGCTGCGTATTTGAATTGTAAATCACGCAGTTCGTGAATCAGCCCAGGAGCTGGTCGGTGTGTTCGTGTAGAGCTTTCTACACCCGGATTGGTGGCACACCATTGCTCCCCCCCACCACGTCTCTTTGACCGCAGGTTTATCACGGCGAAGGTGTACTTTCTTGATGGCAATCGACACATCTCCTTCCACTAAAAGTGCAAGCAAGCGCAACACATTACCTCACTCCTTTTCAGCTGTTTGTATTTACTTAAAATCAATCAGTTTTTAGTAAAATTAGCTCCTTAAGATTAGAAGGACACATTAGCAGTGCAATGACATTAATATTGTTGTCCCACACCAATTCTAAAAAAGGCTGCTTTCACCAAAAACTAATTTTTTCAAACACCGCTGTCCTGTGAGTGAAAAATTGCCATTTCATCGAACTAAAAGTAATTTTAGCATGACCATACATGGTAGTAATAATAAAGCCCTTACATTTCCGCAGTGTTCAGTTAGTAGGCCTTCTGAAAACTGATTTTAGGTGGAATAATGAGCGAAAGCTTTAAATGCCCGGTTTGAAAAAAATTCCACCCACATGAGATGTCAGCATCGAGGATACGCGAACGGCTTACGCATGGCGGCTTGTGCCACGTTCGTGGACATCGTTGACGAGGGATGAGTCACCGATGAGATGATTCGTGGAGTTTAATCCCACAGCTTCATTTCGAACAGCTTCGCATACTGTCTCCCATCAACGCGTGTCCTTAGGGCTCTTTTCATTTGTCCTTACGTAGTATTATGCAATTTTAGTCAATATTTCTGACTTTACAAAAGCACGATTGCATAGTTATCGATTTCCCATTACTGTTCTGGAAGATTCTAATAAAAGCCTAACTGCTCAGTGGTACACCCCTAATGGGTCACTGAGGGACCAATGAGTGATCGTACTTTTCACTAGTTTTGATTCAAGGTCAAATGATGTGCACAACCCCAAATGTTTGTCCACTAGAACTAGTCTATTGGCGGGCATTGCAAGTTGAAGTTGGTATCGATTTTTAGCCGGTGGTCAAAGCATTTACGAAACTCGTTGCTGCCAGATCGGACGAGTTCTGGCGACACTTGGCTGAATTAAATATTTCGTGTACCGAAACGAATAACTTGCAGACCTACCCACGTCGTTCTGGAATTGCGACGCTGTCCAAGTACCTTGGTGGTAGCATCATGCGTCGCTAGTCACCATAAATCAGGAACGTTGCACCGCACCACACGGCTGTCTTTGATGGTCTGTTTACTAACGCATTGGAGGATGCGTCACGCGTGTCGGTGGATTCACATACTCAAAGTACCCTTCAATAAACAGAAGGGCCCTGAACGCTGATAAGGAATATGGTAACCAGCATGCCCTAATTGGTGATCTGTTCTGCACCGTAAACTTGACGCTCCCAAGCAGCATTTGGCAGTGGCTATGGACATCAAAAGTCATTGTGAGAGTCACGTCTTAGATGAACGCGTCTGTCGCATGCAAAATTACGTACAGAAGCAATGACAGCATCAAAATTTGCTATAAAATCTCCTCAAACTAAATCGATAAGTGCTCAAAAAGCTGACTATATAAGATAACTAACAACTTTGTGGGAAATATCAAGCCGAAATCACGCATACCGCTGGTCTAGGCTGGACAAATGCGACTTTTAAACAACTTGTCAAGGTAGCACCGGAAAAGTACGAAAAAACAGGTAGACTAAAGTCTTACAGCAGACCTTAACCGTGGTCTTGTTATCACGGCTATTGACATGGCACAATAACATTCCCCTTTCACGAAATAAATCGATTCAGGAAGGCGCCAATTGTTTAACACTATGCCTGTTTGCATAATCAACCCCGATTTGTCGAAATTATCCTTCTGGTCTCTCAATTTCTTAACAGAACACGTTCTATCGGTCCTACTTGATGACACATTCACGGTTTGAATCCATACTGAAATCTGTTTACGGCGGCAGCCCTGAAACATTATCCCAACTCCTATAGCCGATAAAATCAGATTATGAGGAACTGGATGCATCCATATTCCTCTCCGTGTTGCCTAAACACATTCCTAATTATAACGCCTTTTTCTAGGGTTGCGAAAAGGCGTCAAAAGAACGATAATGTCGAAAATGACAAAATCTCAACCCTGGAAACAAGATACCTTGATGGTCACTTACGTTAAAAAGATACAGAGGGTTCGTTTGGCCTGGTTTTTCAATGCTCCTGTTGGGCTCTTAGACTGTCCACGTTAATCTCATTATATCTGGGTGGTAATTTATAATATTAAGCACCACAGGATTTGAGCATTGCTTCCCGACCACGAGCTAGCGGAGAAAAAAACCGACATTTAATGGTGATGTGGCTACGCAGGTTTCAGGTTTTATTGCTTAGGTACAAAGAAATGCCGCAGTTTCATTAAAAAAGTAAAATGGATCGGAGTGAGTTAGTCTGATGGTGAGGAGAGGGTGGTGAGGCAGCGACGTGACATTAGCCTACCACAATGTATGTACATGTCCGTACTATTGCACCGAAGTGGATGATTGAGGCGAGGGGGAGGAAGGGGGCGTCAGTTCTTGGCCGCGAGGTCGTGTAAAGGCACAGCGGGGGACCAGATGGGATCAGGGGGGGCGCTCGCCTCCATTCGGACTTGGTGGTGACCTGCATGTCGCCAGGTTTGCTTCCTAATTGCCCTGGAGATTCTCAAGGACATGAACGTGCACGCCGCAATCGAGATTATCAAAATCACCGAAAGAATCGGCAGAAACACCACCATGAATCGGCGTCCGTCTTTGGGGGGAGGCGAAACGGGAGGCAGGGCGGTGGTGGCGATCACCATGGGTTGCCGAGGGGGATAACTGCGGGCCAGTTTTAGGGGGTAGTTGTGCCGGCAGAGGTGGTCATCCGAACAGACCCCTGGTCGACACCTACCCAGGAAGACGGAGTTGTTTGACTGGGAGGAGTTCCACCAACTTTCGAAGGTCACGATCCCTCCCGGGGACGGCGGACCAGGCAGGATCCGGAGAACGCTGATCTCCGGTCGCTGGGTACACTGACTGCACACAAATTGCAGCGGACGGCCCAAGCACCCGGTCAGTCGGATGCTGGTAAATGAAGGCCCGAAGGTGAGGAAGCGATCGAAGGTTGAGGCGCAACTCAACACGAGCGTCTCCAACTGGTTAAGCCCAGCCAGACTGCACGCCTCAAGAGCAATCGGTGCCCGCCAGGCGTGGAGCGTTTTCAAGTCGGGAAGACCGGCAAAGGCCAGAGAGTCGAGCAGTTTGGCTTGAAGGGGGAGATTCAGTTGGAGTTTGACGACCCGGCCACCAACCTGCAGCTGGCTCAGGCCGTAGGGTTCGATCGCCATTCCCAGGAGGCCCGTCTCTTCACGTATACTCACCAGGCTGGCGGATTCGCCGATGCGCACGATATTCCCGACACGGTGGCATTGGATCGGGCGGAAGACGGATTCAGGGAGGTTGGTTCTGTCCGAGGCACAACGCAGCATCAACAGCATGCCCGACCGCCTGTAGCCACAGTAGCACACGGCTTCAACTGGGGCCACAGCAGTCGCGACGGCGGCTGCTAACCAGTACGCAAAGAGAAATAACAGACTTATTAACATCATTCATTGCGTGTCATTGTGTATCCATGCCTGTTCATGCGTAAAAACGGAAATCGGTGTCTTAAATAAGTCACCGCGTGCAAGCAGAACTCGTGTGGTTTGCCAGCAGCATCAGCCAATCGGCCGAGAGCAGACGCGGCTTAGCCAACGGGGTTTGCCGACCAATCAGATGGTGGCGTCGTCAAGGCCAAATGGTCTACATGCGTGCGTTGGTCAAGGGGGCCAGGTCAGTTCCAAGTCCTTACAAGGCAGATTCCCATTCGAAAGTTTTTAGCAAAAACCAGCTAATTGCGAAAATTACTCTTGTCGAGATCGAAAAATATCAACGCCTGTCCATTCATGACGGCGTACCTGAAATATCGATTTTTTCTAATAAAAAAGGGGGTGGGGTGTATTTTTGCAGTGTCGGTGGATTCATTAAAACAAAATGTGGAAGCAATTGGGATAAATCCAACGGTAGATTTTCTGTTCAGAAGGGAAGACAATTATAACATCGATGCGACGTTTTCGAGAAACATTTTGTGTGAATTTGTGTTTTAAACATGAAGGTTGAAGAAAGAGCCTGTCAAAACGCATGCGTTGGTTTGTTCTCAAATCTAGCTAGAGTACCATTGATAGATGGAATAATTATGTGCAGTAGTGCACTTACATATATGTGTGTGTGTTGGGTTAGTTGCGGTAATTAAGTCTTCCTCTATCCTAGTGTCGTCAATCGCGTTTATTCACACTAGCTAATCCGATCACCCCAGCCTCCGACACAGGGTTCCCCTTTTCGCAGCATGTTGCCACCCGCGCGGATCCTCAACTCCCCACTCATTAATACGATCGATTATCCTCACACCTAGGCCTCAATGTTAGCGAATCTATGACTCACGCATCCGAGGTATAGATACACACTCTCATACCCCACACTCGACACAACGACACAAACGTGGTTGAGCTCGGAAATAAACGATTGTGTTCACGTCCTCTCAGGTCTATTTCATCGTCGTGGTAATCAGGGAAGCGTAATCGGGCCAGAGTGAATTCAAATTTACAAATCGGATGATTGGTGCATTAAAATGAATAAAGTGTATATCACGCCTTGAAGTATAGTTTATGCAATTTCTTTCGTAAAAACCTTCTACTACCAACAATTTAAGTAACGTGTATTTATCAAGACTCCACACATCAGTCAAGCAGAAATATACTGCCAGATAGAGTCAGGATGATAATAAAGGCAATGTTTTATTGTTTAGCGAATATATCATCTCCTGTCAAATCTCCCGTCGCCTGTCTCGTCCATGAATTAATGAATTATCAATGTCAAAATGCTTGTCTGAAAACTTGGGGCTTGGTTTGCTTTTCTGGCACCAAGTTGCCCAAAAATGACATGGTCCAATGAATACTAAGACATGCCCTGCTAATTTTTCATGGCACTTTATACATTGGCTGCAGTTAAGTATTTTGCAAACTGTCTTACGATTGACCAAATTATACATTGGCTCCGTTTAATGTAACACCTGAAATGATACATAATTTATTGGCGCATATGACGATAAGGCCACAACCAAAACCAGTTTAAAAATCTGAGGGTTTGTTTGTAAAGTCTAAATTATTGGTGTTTGAGCCAATAAGGATAAATTGTCTCAATATCACTTCTGTTTCTTCCTAAATATTACCTATGAAAAGTGCAAACACGATTGCCGATGGTTACTTTCTCGGTTCTCCTCTCATTTACGGTTTAACTGACGGTAAAGACATCAACTTGCAAAATCCACGTATTCCAAAAATACTTTGCTACTTAAATGTGACAAAGTAGCGTCTCATAAAACTCGCGGATATTCGAAGGATGCAAATTTTTTATTAGTCGCTGCACACGTCATCTGTTTATGTGCTTCGTCCTACCCTCCTTGACAATGCTTTACTTTAGTTTAGAGGGATTTTTCTCAAGCGATTGTACTCTTTTAAATCTGAAGTAAGTTTTTAAACCACTCAGTCGTGGCTGCAAAATGAACACAGATTTGCTTTGATTTTAAACGCAATTAGAATGCATTTTAATGACTGAAGTTAGGGATATTTAAACAACAAACAGAGCAACTCTTGGGGGTAATTCAAATATCATTGAAGCTGTAAATAAGAACCCGAAAATATGCTGTTCGATCGCATCCATGCACTACTGCCACAACCAATCACAAGTCATTACGGATGCATGGGTCGATTTATCGTTCGAATTTGTCATTAAAGGCTCCAAATTCCACCATTACAAACTTCAACGTTAAAATAATCCATTCTTAGTCACTTGTTTCCACTAAGCCTTATTGTTAATTAATCGCCACATGTAGTGACTAAGGCTGCGCCAACAACCAATGAAAGTAGAGATGAGTCATTGATAGCAATCGACCAGTAAATAAGCTGCACTCATGCGCGATCAAGGATCGATATTCACTTCCGCGTACGATTTTGCTTAGCACGGCATCCAAGCTGCACACAAAACAGAAAGGGTTGCTGCGTTGACAACCATTCACGCAGTCAGGTTCAAAAGATTTCCGCCACAATCGTCTTCGACAGAGACATCACAGTTGCACAAAACCTATAGCCTACATTTCCGAAAAGGTTCACCAAATCCTCTCGTTAAGGGAAAGAGGTGTTGTGACTCGTGTTTATTCACTCTCCTTAATCCGATCTCTCCATCCTCCGACACAGGGTTCCCCTTTTCGCAGCGTGTCGCCGGCAGCGCGGATCCTCAACTCCCCTCTCATTAGCACGATCAATCATCTTGGACTGTCCTCACACTCAGGTCTCGATGTTAGCGCATGTATGACTCACACATCTGAGCTAGCACGCACGACACAGCGAAACCAGTTTTGGTTGAGCTTTGAAGTAAATAATTATGTTCACGTCCTCTCCTGTCTTTTTCTTCATCGCGTAAGCGGGCCAGGGTTAATTCCGTGGCCCCGGCGTGGTTCAAGAACACATGCTGGGGCCCGCCACAGTCCCTTTGAATTCGCGATTCAAGCATTCCGTGAGACTTGATTATTGTGCGGAAATTCCGACTGAATCGGGGTGAGAGGTGTAGGATGGTTTCAGCATAGACTTGCCTTGAACTGGGCAAAGAGTTGCTTATAAATAGGAGTGTTGGTTATATCAAAGTAATGCATTGTGCAAAGTAATTCATCGTGCTAACCCTGAGTGCTCTTCGCGTCACCACGTTCGTTTAGGCAGCAAGCGATGTCAAGCCTTCCTGTAAAAACAGACGCCTTGGCGCGCTATCTAGGCACTTAGCAACCACGTCCTCGTCGTGACAACCAAACAAGGGCTTCTGCAATGGTGCCCACGGCGTGTCCGCGTCGATTATTTGACCCCAATTTGACTTAGTTATCTACAAACGCCCAACTTTTCATGGGAGTTATCGCATCTGGAGCGAGGTCAGTGAAGGACGCCAGCACAGAGAATGGATGAGACGACGATCAAGTCGTGTGTGGGCTGAAAAATGCTAATCACATTAGTAGAAATTTGAAAATAGAACCGCAAGAACACGATCACACCAAGATTTCAATTGGAAGACATTTGACATTAACGCCGGCTGCGACGCAACAGGTCAAGATGTGAAATCAGCATGTGAACTGCCACCACAAGGAGTACATTACACAGCGTATTCCTTCTACCCGCATGAATCCAGTCACACTACTTAAATTCACTTCGGCGACACGTCACCCACCCTTCTTCCTAGTTGCAACCCCGCCTACATCTCAGCATTCACACTGAGGTCGCGGCGACAACTCTGTGGCTATGTTGGGTGCTTGTCCAGTGGAAATCGTGCTTCATTTTGTATGCATGTACACCCCCAGATGACGCACTAGCTGGAATCCTAGTTTGCATTCGGCTCACTCACACACAAACCTCGGAAACACGCTACGGTACATGTGGTGCACGCCTGTGTTCTGAACCACATCAAAAAAAAATATGAACAGGCAGAGCTTTGAGTTTACTTGTAGACCCAAACACAAAAGGAGAAAAAGAGTCACTATGCACAAGGCTGTTACTGGGATATGGGGGATGGAGTCACCACGAAGGAGAACAGTGGAATGGTTCCAGATGTGGGTTAAATACAGCGGGGCGTGAAGGTGACGACAAATAGCACTCTTGTGTTTAGTGGAATAAAGTGAATCAAGGGTGTTGAAGTGTTGATACACTCAATGTCAACTGGATTAGTTCTCACAGGACACACTCAGTAGGAACTCAAAGTTTTAGCATTATTTGAGAGAATCGATTTGGAATGCTTTCGGAGCGGGTTGCCGTCGTCGTAGTCGCTAGCTGATCTTTTCTTGCGGCTTGGTGTCTACGGGTAGATTTCGACGTGCTCGCTCTGATGCATCTATGCCGGCGAGATTAACAGAAGCCGCGTACAGGTGGACCAGACTGATGAACGTCTTCACCAAGGCAATCGGGAAGGTGGCGAAGATGACTAAGCGGTACACTCCTAGACCCAAAACTGCAAAGCAACAGCGGTAGGTGAAGTGATGTTGGAGGAATAGGCACTGGGGTTAACAGCAACGAGCACAAAGTGTGGGCTACACAAACGCTTGTGTGCTTCCCATCAGTTAAAACGAGGATCTATTGGAATAAACTAAGCCAAAAGACGATAACACTTCATGCAATTATACCGCCATACACACAGTTCTTAAGCCAGGAAGAACAAAAAACATGCTAGACATTTAATCCGTGCCACCATATCGCTGTTAAATAGGCGTCTGACGAACCCACATAGAGGCTAGAGCCCAGGTCTAGGCCAATACGTTTAGAGAAGTGAGAATTTGAAGTCAGTTATTTACAGTTGGGTTCGTTTATATCAAATTATATATATGGCGGTCCATTAATTTGCAGACTAGAGGCATAGTATAACCCAACATCACAAATGCATTTAATAATTTCAAGAAAAGTAGCAGACGGTGATCTGTTAAATAAGTAGAAGCCTTTGAGGAAACAAACTCAATTTTCATTATCAAAAGTGTCAACACAGACTTAACCGAAGTATTTCAACAGGCATGGATTTTCTTGTTGAGGTGTAAGATGAAAGTAGTATACCAGGCCCAAATTTGCCGAGACAAAAAACGCAAGACATGAGGTACTTAAAGTGACTTAGGCACCTGTGTTTGCATAAAAGATAACGGAAATTCAACCGATTGAAAACGTACAGATTGGCCCCTCAGTGAAGTGGACGAGGTAGAGCATTGCGTAGAAGAGTTCATTTCCCGCACACATTATGAAAAGAACTACCTAGAATGAGGACATGAAAACGACACTTCTTTCTACTAGTTTATAAAAATCTTGCATGAAATAACAGCGAAGGTTAAATAGGCAATTTACCGCTTGGTGTCGTTTAAACCTAGACCACTGCCAACATCACATACCAGACTACAAAAAGTAGAAGTACAGATAAAAGCAAGGCATTTGCATGATCAATCTTTCGATTTTGCCGAGGGAAGAAACAGAAATTTGCGCGACAAATCTACACTGCTAATAAATACCCACTGATTGTGGACAATGCAATAATGTGTAGGGATAATACTGGTAATATTTACCCGATTTGTGTAGTATATACGTAAAAGAGGGTTTCCATCCAAACGTATCGCCTTGTGGCTCGATAGTCCATCCTGAATTGACCTTAAAAGGACGTAAAAAAAGAAATCGGAGAAAACTTACGTGTGAACGTGAAGCCAGTGGCTTGCTATATCGATGCAGGCACTTAGTTGGAAAAGGAAGATGTACCGAGGGTAAAATGTGCATAAGGTAAACAGCAGGCACATAGTTGTGCATCGGTCACTCAACATGTCCAGCATGGCGCCAAATCGTGTACCTGCGAGGAACAAGAAAGTCAGGTGATGGAGTGTACTGTCATCGCATGTTAATTCTGCGCTAATTGTAACTTACCACAAAACCTAGAGATTAGTGGATGGAATTAGAAAGATATACACCGGGAATGAAACATTGCGAACGGCGTTTCGAAAGGCGAAAATGCTAAGTTACTTGAAAACCTCAAATATACAGAAACTAATGATTCATCAAACATACTCTGATCGAGAAGTCGAGCAGCATGTCCGTCAAATGCGTCGAGGAGAGCAGAGAGGAGGTACGCGAAGATAGCGTCGACTGCACTTGTGGGCATATACCAGCAGGCGTAGAGTAGGAGAATAATTCTGGCATAACCTGATAAAGGATAAACAAACAAATATAACAGGCAATTCTCAAAATGAAATGCGCAAGCGTGTATGGAGCCTCTTAGTCAGGTAACAGGGCACACAATGACCACAATCATGGAACATTTGTGCACCGGTGTTAAGCATGGTATGGTCAACCAGGCAACAATCATGTTAATTTCGTTTGAGTGCTATAACTAACGTCAAAATTTTAGTGCAAGCAATTGAAAATCACAAAAGCCTGTTTTACAAAAAAAGTAAATTGAACCGAATACTAGTCCCAGTTTACTCTAGGTGCACAATGCAAAAAAGCACGATAACTAATAGACCACAACCTTCTGATTAACCTAAGAGTACAAATAAGTTTATAAAGAGCAGGAAAGAATTTATTTGGTGAAAGGACGTGCCGTGCAGACAAAAAATAAAGGAAGAAATGGAAAATGCTTAAAAAGGGAAATAACAAAATAGTCCTAAAAAGGCTAAATTTAAACACTAGATATCAAAGTTACCAATGATATTAGGAACGAAGAGAAATATATTCTCCGCCATCTGACAAGGTGCTTAAATTATACACACGTCCTTGAAACAAGCGAACAAGTCATAGGTCGATAAAACAAGGATTTAAAAAAAACAATGCTTGTCCATTAATCTAATCTTTAACACCAAAATTTTACATGTGTGTTTTAAAGTTCTAGTTCACAAGCAAGGGCATGCTGCTAGAAAATCTGAATTACTATTTTAAAAAGATATTCAAATGCTCGAAATTATATATTAAACAACACGATTGTAGCCCAAGTCAAAAATTTAAAAAAATTAATTCTATAGCTAGTGGATTAGTTGGAGGTTCACGACAATATCTCATCAAGACACTTTTAATTTTGTGAAAATTAGTTCATTTTATAGCTATAAAAATTGGAAGCCACAATGAAAAAAAAAGCTTTCACGCTTATTGACATTTCTGGCATATATCTCGGTGATAGTAAAAAAAACCAATATTTTGGGTCCCTCGAAAAATGTAATCAATTTGAGTAACTTGATGAAAAATCTAATTTGCTTGTTATGGAATGCATTTAAAGCTTCCGTAATAAAATTTTAAAATAATGAGATTTGTTAGCGGGGTAAACACTGTGTAGAATGTCTGAGTCCTATTATCATGAATGCATGTACAAAATATCTGGCTTTCAACCAGAAGCCCTCAAAAATGCAATACTGTTTGTCCACCGCTAACTCAAATTGACCAAAGTTGTCCTTTTTTCATTTATGACCACAGTCAGAAGATGGATATGGACATACTTGTTCAAATATGTCTGCAACCTGAACCGAGATAACAGAAGGCATCTAATATAGTCTACCCTACCCTCCGTATTAAGAAAACGTGAACAACACGATAATTTTATTGATTAATCCCAAATCTGAACCTTTCGTCAGATGTATTTGATACGGTTGCGCCGTTGTATTTATTCTGCTCCTAAAACGTATCTGTCTGTGGTTGGCTGAAAATCTTCCCAGCAGGCCATTCGAACTCAGACAGACATAGGTTTGGCTAAGGCCAGCGTTTTCCAATGGGTCTCTGCCCAGACACTCCTCAGATTATGTGTAGATTACCCAAGACCATTCAACAGACAGGCTTTATTGATCAATCACACGCTAGAACCACACATCAGGTGCCGTCCATCTGAGTCCACCACGATGGCTTCGCTGTTCATTTTATACAAATTCACATGCGCGTCTGTCTCTGGTTGGCTTGCTTCCTCTCATGCAATTCTAAAGCAAAGGCACAGACGATTGGCTGAGGCTAGTGTGGTACTGTAGAATACCCCATCCCTAATAGGAATAAGACCAGTGCAAAAGAACAGGCTTTAATGACGAATCAAAAGCCAGAGCCACACGTCAGGCACCTTCCGTCTGAGTCCACCACGCTGGCCACGGCGCTCAATATGTACTCCACCTCAGCCGTATCCTTCTTTGGTTGGCTGCTTATCTTTCTCGTTTGACATTGAAACGAAGAGAGACACAGGATTGGCTGAGGCCAGCGTGGTCCAATATGTCTGCGCCCTAATCCGACGCCACTGTAGAATACCTGAGCCCTAATAGGTAAAAGACCGGTACAACAGAACAGGCTTTATTGACCAATCAGGAGCCAGAGCCACGCGTCAGGCGCCTTCCATCCGAGTCCGCCACGCTGGCCACGCCGCTCATTATATACTACATCTCATCCATGTCCTTCTCTGGTTGGCTGCCTTCCTTTCCCGCATGCCATTGGATCGCAGAGAGACACGGGATTGGCT
>UXSR01000642.1:0-22567 GCA_900604375.1 Mesocestoides corti
TGCAATCAACGATTGTGCAGTGAAGGTGTTTTGTTCCAAAAGAAGCTGAGGCCGCATTGGACAGACAGGCCGGTAAACAGAGCAAGGAGATTTGGCATTGTGTTGGGCTAATTGGCTAGGTGAAAGCTGCTTCCTGTAACAAAGATAGAAAACGAAGACTTTGAAACAAACTTTTAGCGTGATCGATAAAAAAAAATATGGACTAAGTCCTCGACACACTAAAACTACGAAGGTAGAAATTCAGATTTATTTGCAGGTCGATCTTATGTAGTGCGCAAATGCAATATTTGCGATGTGAAATTGCTTATGAGAATTGCATCACACCCTAAAGTGGGTAAGCCTTTCGGAAAGTAGAAGGTACTGGCCGCTTTAAAAAGCATCATTTGTGATGGCAAAGGTCAATTTTTGTAACAACGGACCTTACAACAATGCTAATTTGGTAGACCTGCGGTGGTGCTAACGTCGGAGGAACTCGAGTTGGGGCGGGCAAGGGTGACCCCATTCGCTGGAAAGTACGCCGCGTCGGTGAAGACGCCAGGGGTGGTGGAGGTGTACGCCTGATCCCACTGGGTGTCTTCGAGAGACGCCTGCTCGTGACCGGTGTCAGAGGGCGAGGAGGCAGCCCGCTTGACCTGAGACGTCTCCAAACTAAAAGTGGAAAGTTGTCTTTGCTTCAAGTAACACCGTGATTGAAGAAACCTCTCCTTCTGTCAAAATCACCTCACTTGACACCATTTTGACCTGTCTAATGAAAGTCTACTTCATTGGCACATATTTTAAGCAATATTCCAGAAATGGGTACTAGCAATTTTACTGGCAACAAGCACTGGAACGTTAGGACTAGCCTACTTCACCAACACGGAAGGGCCTTTCCAACTATCCATCACCAACCTTATGCCAGGTCCTGGAAAATTGGGATCTCGACCATTGACTTCCAGCGGTTCATAGTCACTGATACTTGACGATTCGGTCGCAGGTGAGCACAGTTCGACTGAAAGAGAAGATCATTTTACCGATTTCGAAATAATCATTTTAAGAGTGGTGGTGGTCGTAGTGGTCAGATAATCCGTGTACAGCTACGCCTTAGGGAGTTGTGGAAATGATATAAGTTGCTGTTCCCTACTCATCATAGTGTTCTGCTTACACTATCAACATTGTCTACGAATGCAATGTAAACACAAAAAACGCCCCCTACGAGGTGGATGCTGCTGTTCTGGTGGAATGAGGCGAGTTCGCAGAAGCGCGGCGGCCTTGCTGGTGCTTGACAATCGTCCGCTCTCAAGAATCGACTGAATGGCATTTGGCCGGAACAAATAGGACTTCGCCTGGTCGTAGTCCGAGCCATTAACACGCACGACAAGAGGCACCCGGGGTGAGGGCGCAATCTCGCCTCCGTTCTGTGAGCCGAGGCTGTTCTGGGGGGCTCGCACGCGACTCATGATCTGGTTGAGACGTTTCCGTCGGTGTTCTCTTTCCGTGGCGTCCGGCTGAGCGCCGGACAGTTCGGTCAAGTTCTCAGATTGGGATTCTTGGATGCACTGAAAACAATGTAGAAAGTGAATGAAAGCACAAATTACATCTAGTCAGTAGACAGAGTTTAGTCCATAAGGAAAGCACTTTGTGGATGGTTAGAATGTGATGCGGAAGTTTACTGCTACATCTAGTACCTCAGTGTTCGCCGGCAGTGTCACCAGTTCAGATGCCTTGTCCGGAACACCCTTTGGAGTCACAGTCGCCGACTCCCGAAGCTGTCTATCCTCATCATGCCAGTCTAATGAGCTAAGGCTGCTTGTTGTGGACTTCAGTGAAGCCAGGCGTTCGGCAGCCTTGTCAGTAGCTCCGACCGTCACCCCATCGACAACCCCGACTGCCTTGGCTTTGACCTCTGCGACGGCTGAATGGGTGGCCTCATTAACCATCGCGCGAGCCACCTCTTGCAGCAGATTGTCCATCTCCTCCTCCTCCTCCTCCTGCTTCCTGCAGAATGCAAGATGTTTAAACCAATTAGCTGTCATTGGTTAATTGAGCAAGTGAAGGGCTCGAAGATGGAGCTGAATCTGTCTTAGCCTACTCCGCATTCAGCAACAGAAGTAAAAGGACAATCAACGCAAGCTCACATAGTCATTTTACAATGCCTTTTTTTCGTCCCTTACAATCACACAACGCAGCTGATATTGTCTGCCACTGCCTAGTTGGCTACGTAAACACGTAAATTCCTGACCAATGTCTAAAGACCAAAGCATCCAGTGGACTTGTGAATAATCAAGACTTGGTGCTATGTGATACCACAAGGAGGGGCCTACCCAAAGCTAAAGACGAGTACAGTAGCACTAGCACAGCCTGCCATTGAGGCTTCAAGCTGTGGTCAAAAGTCATTCATGACTGTTAAAATGACTTTGTGCATCTCATGCGGGGTCGGTGGAAAGGCATGCCAAGAGAGCCAGGCTGTGCGTGGAAAACAACGACAGTACAGCGCAGTCAAATTCAAGTGCCGATCTGGTGGCCGCACAATGATCTGATCTAATCGAAAACAGCACAAACAAACATCGGTTTTGTGAATCGAATCACTTGACAGACCAATGGTTAGAACTTCATAACTAGAAGCCTTGTACGAATAATTCTGACAACTATAAAAGCACGTGGTCCACAACTATAAGACTTAAAAATGATGAAACCGCAATCAAGGCGGATCTCAGAGGAAGAATTTACTCGAAGGTGTGCATTTGCAACTACAAATGGTTGAATTGGTTAGCTTTTCTCAGTTGAAACCACCACAGAGGGACCTACAGCTTAGCCTCTTCCTGCTTCCGTTGACGCGCTAGTCTGCGCTGCTCGTTGAGGCGCGAGCGATATTCCTCTGCCTCGGCACCCGTTGGCTCGGAGCCGGCGTTCACGCAGATGGGCATCTTTGTCGCCGCCGTCGTCGTCGCCGAGGGTCGTCTGGCCGGTGGGGGCGCGGGTGGGGTGTCGGCAGAGGGCCTCTTCAGTGCTGCTTTTTTCGATCTGGGCACAGTGGTGGTGGTGGTGCATTGCGGCCGCTTTGGTGGTAAGGCCCCCACGTGCTTTAAATGGCAAAGAAGTAATAAAACCATTTCAAATCGACTTATTAATTCTCAGTCAGTGCCTCGCTTAGAACAATCTGGATACTTTGTCCCACTTTAATCCACATGCCGTATTTATGAAGCAATTTGTGCAGCCAACACTACAAAGAATTGACTTGTTTTACATTTCGGTCGAGGCACGAATCACACATGAGAAGAGCGCCGTTTGGACTCTATGCCCATTTCAATCCAAGGCACATTGTGAGAGAGAAATGATATCACAGGTAGAGGTGTACCGCGCCGGTGTTTCAGGGACCTCTATCATGTGATACCCATACGAAATGTGATCCATCGTGCACAATAAATGGAAGCGAGATGAAGCATCCAGAGGTCTCGAATATCCACGCACCGACGTGCAACAAGGACGCGTAGGGTTTCACCCCTTGGTTGGTGTGATAGCGACTACCGAATTTAAAGGTGTGAGCAGAGGCCAGTAGTTAAATACGATTGCCCCGGAAGCTACGTCTAACGCTATTTTGTGCTGAAACAGCGATAAAAAGGTAATTCAGTTGTTAATAACACGCAAATCAGAAAAGCGGAAAACAATATCCGGTTTTTAATAGTGGGGGCTAGCTTGGCATATCCACCGATACTGCAAAAATCATGATCCCCTTAAATGTCAATGCAGTGAATTGAGAAATAGGCATATTTACTTGTGATTCTACCGTACAAAAACGCCGTAACGTGCTGTCTACGAGCTGCGTGATTTTGTGTGCGTTTTACACTGGCTTTAGCAATGTCCAAAAACGGAAATTTTAGGCAACTGCCTTTGATTTGGGGTTGCAACGTTTTCATGGATAATTTGATGTCACTGAATTCATTAAAGTAATCTTCCTAGCATAACTTGCAAAATTACCAGCTTGTTCTGCGGACTCAACAACAACAAAAAGGTGTGTGCAAGTAAACAGACGTGTGAACTAACGGTTTTAACGTAGTTAGGTGAGTTTTAGAAGATAGCTGGCATTCAACTCGCCCAAGAGGCCAAGGAAAAGGGTTGAACATCCACAATTGCGTCTTCAGAACCACGTTAAGAAGGAATCGGTTTGGCAGTAGTAAGGAAGTGGCCAGTAGAGCAAAGGCAGTTATTGATGGAAAATTGCTTATATTTTCCCGATTTTTCGGCGTTTTCTAGTTTGAGTTATTTTCTATTTGCGTACTAATTTTAGCCATAGAAGTAAAATCCAGGAGCTGTTTTACACTGACGAGGGGTTTTTTTACATAAATGGAACAAAATTTGTGCTTCTGTTTTTCGAATCAGTGAAAAACCGATTGAGGCCATGAGAAATTCAAATGATTTGGTTTGGGTTGTATTGCGAATGCACAACTCAATTTACACGTTCTACCACAAAGCAAAAAGGTTTGAAATATGCATTGACTCGCTTCGCTTTCATCCTCTGCTACAACAACGAAGGTTGAACGCTGTTGCAGTGTCAGTAACAAAAAGTGACTTTACTTAAATAAATAAGAATTGTGGCATTGCCGCTAGCACAACAGGGAATTTCGCGAACAGTCCGTAAAGTCACCACAAGCTTTGGTTACTTGCGGCAGCCTCTACGACGCAGTTAGTGTAGAATTTTCGATTAGGCCATGTAACACGGGTAGTTGCACGTCTGTGCTCTCAGAACAGTGAAAATACTTCCCCAAACCGCTCACTACTTTAACGTTAAACACCTCTACTTTTACGAATTTCATTTGATGTGTAAAACGAACCGGTTTCCAACTCACAAAATTCATTTAATAAATTTCACTAATTTACTACTTCCTGTGATAGCGGTGAAATGTTTTACTTATGCTTTAATTTAACAAAAAAAAAAAAAAACAGCAAAGAAGTCTCTTTTGCGTAGTTTGAACCTTAAAACCGCGGTAAATCGTGGCAGATAACGACATGCTTATGTGAGAACAAGTTTTCCTCGAGAAGGCATGTCTTGGCCAAAGTAACACGAGCGGCCAAAGACAGCAACACGCAGTTTTCAGGTGATAAAAAGCTAGCCGCAATGAAGGTCAAGAGCAACAGCTCCAGTCACCGAGAGAATTCGACGACTTACGAAGCATTTGCGTTTGGTTTCACGCCAATTCATGAAAAAAAATTCAAAATTGTCAGGCTGGAAGACTCGAAGAGAACAACCTGTTCAATTTTAAGCAAAAAAATCCCACTCTAGGACTTAAAATAATCAGATTATGACACAATGCTTAGCCGTTCTACCACAAAAATACCCCACTTTACTTATGGTTTGCAAAAATCTGGTAGGCACTTAGTAATATTTATCTTTATGTCACACCTCTACAAGTAAATTTGATAACTAGACTGTCACTAGATTTACAATTGACAAGTTGTTTAAAACAACCCGGTACCTGACTTACCTTGGGTATTCTCGATTGCGTCAGAGACTGAACGGAATCTGAAAATTTGGTGTTTAAGTAAAAAAAGGTGAGATTTTAAAATGCCTGTGTTAATCTAAAGTTGTTAACCACGACAAAAACCAACCTCCACTGGGCCGAACCACTTTTCCGCTGGCCAGCGAATACGTGGACTGATACGACGACCGCAGGGAGGCTGAAGGGGGTTTGGGGTCCGCCTGGGCACGTGGAATCGACGGCTGCTTGCGTGGCTGCGTCGCCAAGGCAGCTGGATACAAAGCAAAAGGTGGGCACGAGAATTAAGTTTGTGGTAAAATTTTCTGAGGCTTCACTGAGAGGATAACTGCTTTTACAAATGGAACAATTTGAAAGGTGTTCTGCAATTACACACCAAATACCTTAAAACCATTGCGACAAGGTGAAATGCATTGCAGATATTTAAAAAAACCACCATGAATTATAATTTCTTTCCCAAGCCTAGAATCAGCAGAAAGAAGGGTTGGTGTTCTTTTGATTGACTTGCCTTTTTGCACTGCAAAACAAGGCGATGTGCTCCTGTTTCTGTCAGCCAGGGGTCTGCGCCACTCCGCGTGCATTGACGCCGACATCACACGCTCGCCAGTGCCAGAAATGAGTTTTTTCCGGGTGTCCATCGTGAAGGACGTCGAGAGCTTGGAGAGAGGGGTTTCACGGTTTCCGTTCGAGGTCCTTTTCATCGCGACTAACTGTTGCTTCGCTGAGAGGCAGACGTCGCGACGACACGAGCTGCCAAATCCAAAGGGGCAGTAGCGCGGATCGTTCGGATCGAGGTCTGACGCGAAACCGCAGATTGAAACTTTCGATCCACTAGTAAGTGTTAGAGATCGCGCGTTGCCAAAGGGCTTGCTGTTCACCGTGGTAGCTGCGTTGATTCTTCCAACCAGATATACCTTCCTTTCCTATAAGTTTGTTGTACGTTTTTAAAAGTTAGTCGAGTTCAATTAGAAATCAATATTGGCAAACAAAAATTCAATACATGATGTTTTTCGCAAACACACTAAAATGTTGAAAAAAAATATAACAATCGATTCAGGTAAGGTGACACGCAGTGCACATACTCCCACTCCACCACATCCTCCATCCCAATTAGCTCGAAGAACCTGGAATCTGGACGTGCATGCTTAACAGTTTCTGAAACCCGGCTGAGACACTTTACAGCACAAAATCAGAGAGACAAAAGGAGTTCAAAGATAGATTAAGGGGAACAGATGCGGGCAGACTTGCCTCCTCAATGAGTTTGCGTCGATCGGCCACTTTGGCGCGTCTTTCCTCATTCCGAGCACGAAGCTCCGAGCTGCGCGCCTTGCGAAGGCTGTGGGCTCGCTGTGCCGCGGCTTCGATGGCAGCCTCGGCGGCCTCCCACTTGGCGCGTCGCGCCTTCCTTCGCTCGAGTTCAAGCGCCTCCGCACGTGCTCGCCTTGTTGCCACGGTCTGAGCAACCAGCTGATTGCCTCCGTGCACTGAGCGGACCGCACCCCTCGAGTCGATCTTCAAAGACAATGCCTGAGGTACCGGCCCATTCGCATGATGTGCATGACCTGCTAGGCAATGAAAGAACTCGTAGCTTTGCGCACACACGAGATTCATCAGACACCTGAATGTTGGATTTGCTGCCACAGCCACTTAAACCGCCTCAGATACAAGCTAGTGGTAAAACTATACTTAAGAACTGGAATTTTAAGGTTTTAAACAGGGAGACGATGTTAGACACGAAGGTCGTGCTAAATTTTGATCCTGACGCTCTTCATAGTTCCAGTCTAAGAGATCGTCGCCCTACAGTTGCAAAATTTTCAAACTGGATGCTGTTGAAATTCAGTTAAAGGAACTGCCATGTCGCTGTGTGGTTGATAGATTAGGAGGTCGAGACGCCTGTAAAACGCTTGTGATTTATGAAGAAGTATTGCATTCTAGACAAATGCAAAGATACCTTTCTGGCTGCAACGAAAGGTTGACGATCGATCAGTTGGTGATTTGTCATGCCTCTGCTGTGACGACATTGATCGCTTCTTCACCCCGGATGGGGTGGAAGTTGAGATTGGCAGCAGTACTTTGGCGTCAAGCGAATCACGGTTAATCGAGGACGGAGAGGATTCCTTCATATGGACCTCCTCATCTCCCAGTCCGGAGTCCCGCGTCCCAGTAGCAACACTGAGTTGACTGGTCTGGTTTGCATTTTTTACCGAGACCGTGAGATCGGTGGCGTCGGCGTCATCATTAGCTCTGTTTCATGATCAGAACAAACGCAGTAAACAGAAAACATTAACAAACAGGCAGCAGAAAGTTAGTCAGCATTAGAAATTATCAAATAAATCACTGCCTTGTAAGGAGACCAGTTTTCTTTGGAGGGGAATGGCTACCTCTTAGCAACTGCCTGCTAACACTCCCCGCAGTTTTTTAATCAAAAAGAAATAAACACTTTATTTTCAATGATCCAAGTGTTCTGCCAGAAAAAAAATAACTAACACGGTGAAATTTATCAGGAAATCTCGACAAATACAGTAGCAAGAACAAGTACCTCGAGGTGCCAGTTGGTAAAATCGTTCTGACGAATGTTCTTCCAGTAGAATGACGTCGAGCATCGGAGTTGTCGTGTCTGTTTTGCTGGTCAAGTGACACCTTATCGTCCTCAGTTGAAAAACTTTGTCTACGTCGTTCCACTTGGATGTGAGTGGTGACGCTGACGTCTAGAAAAAAGGCGGCTTTGATTAGGAAACAAGGAAAATTTTCAAAAACACTTTGTATAAGTTAGCTAACTTCATCCAATTTTATTAGGCAACAAAAGCAAGCATAGAAGAAATCTCCGGTCACCAAATGTGGTGAATAAAAAACCTCCTGGCAGAAGATAGCAGAAATCAACTTTGTGCAAGTATTCGGTAAACTGACTCCTCGAAATGGCACACCTTTGTCTGTCTGGGGTCGTTGGAAATGTCTTAGTCTCTTTGAGACGATACCGGAGCTCTGAAAAAGCTGCGCCTCTTTCATGCTTGATTTAAATGACGCAGAAAAGACTAAATTGGCGACCTGAATGGTTTTGCTGTATCGAAGGTGAGGTGGCAGTAGCTGCAATGGCGGGACTGGGGGTGTCACTGCGCATTTAATCAGCCTTTAGCCAATGACAATTCAGAAGATACTGTGCGCATATGCGTGACCCCAGAGTGGACTGTTGACTTCTGTACCCCGAAGTGAAGTACCACAAATCATTTACTACTAATGTTTATATCCTCCAATAGGCTTACAGTGAACATACGCAGGCATTAGTGGAATATATTGAGGTTTTACTGATTAAAGAAAAACAGAATAATTGAAGTGACGTCAGGCGTGGATGAGAAACAGTATGCTAATATCATACTTGACATGCAAAACTACCTCATAAAATATTCCGTATCAAACCTGATGTATAAATTGACATACCCTCAGTGTGTGGACTCGATACCTCCATGTAATACAAATTTGGTATGACCGATGCGCAGAAGAACTATATCAAATGTCTGAGAAGAATTGTATTGCTAAAAAAAATGTGGCTAACAGTTAACAAGGTAGATTTGTAATAACGAATGGTTTGTATAAAACACGAGTAGATATTATATAAGTGGTCCACTTAAATGATTTGTCTAGAACAGGATTGTCAAGCTTTGAGCCGCGAATATGTGATTCACCACAGGTGCAAGAGCTGTACTTCATAGTCTTACAGGACACGTGAAGCGGTACTCACGACAAATTGCACGGTGAAACTCTCACTTTAACAACAATGCCACAATTTTTGTAAGTCTCTGATTAAGATCAGAATGCAGTTGCATGAATTGAGCTAAAGGTTTGTAATCCGCTTGAGACTGCAAAATTCGAAATTTCATAATTAATGGCACCGAAGCCTGCAAGTGCATTGATTAGTCTACCATTATACCAGATTATATTCGTTAACATGTCAATTTTTGAACGCTTCAAGTCGATTAAATTGACGATAAATTCAATTACAATTAATACAAAAAAGTGAGATTCAATCTCATGATAGACCAAGAGTCATTTGCATTCCAGCCAGGACCTTGGTACAGTTCAGTACCTTGTGCACCTAAAATATCTGACAACAGTATAAACTACCATTAAAAGGTGTCCAATACGTGTGTAAATAACCTACTGTTGGAATAATATCAGATTTAATTAATTCGCAGATAGGTGAGTCACAACTCCTGATTTGCAGACCTTTAGGATAAGCCAAAGTAATCCGACCAAAACGTTGTTAGCAATCATTAATTATTTATTCGGTGCATAGAAGCACTAGCAATAGCATACTGTTAGCCAACGAATATAAAATGTCGTCCTTATTAACTGAACATTAATCAGTGGCTATTATTAATCTAGTTAGCTAAAATATGAGTCAAAAGCATCTATGCACTAACCTAATTGAAAAAATCCTACAAAATATATCAGCAGGAATTAATTCCTTACGGAAAATTTACGTACAATTAATGAATGATATTACGAGGGTCTAGATGAAATCCTAATAACGTGAGGTTGCCCCGACCTAATTGGCCCAAATTATGACCCAAGATATAATCGGTGCAAACAAACAAAATATAAAAAGAAACGCCAGACGATTATCTCTAAAATCTTATTTTAATTTACCAAAATTATAAAATATACTAACAAGAAACGGCAAATAGTGCAAGATCGTTGCCTTGTTGAAATTAATAAAAACATTAAATGTTCATTGAGAAGGGTTTATTTAAATTTTAATTGCTGTGACATTACTGGCTATTGTAACAATTAGCTGATTTCACGTTTAATTCTTTTAAATCATTATTAAAAAATAAAAATGGTTCATATTTGTTCCAGATACAAAAAAATCATCAATGCATCGAAATCTTTCATGCAGACCTCCAATTGTAATATATTACCTGGTAGTTAATGTTCCATTGCTGCAGAAAGTATGTTAGGGTTCTCAGTTTAAATAATTGATTGGTAGTCAAGCAATATGAATTTTAATCAAATTAATTCGTCTTAGTAAGGAATCGAGCTTGTAACACGTTTGTCAACCCATTTTCTGGAATTATTCAAATGTCTACTATATTAGAGTCAGCTTAAACCAATGTGGTAGTAACCACATTGCTCAGATAAGATTTGACCAAGTTACCAGTTTTGTGCTACATAAACCTATTACGGACATCTACTTACCTTCAAAAAAATGGAACTTGCTGCTCTCTTGTACGCACAATTTATTGTTTTAACCTATACATCCGCACACTTAAAGTATCCGAAAACACCTATTTTCCTCACAACGAACCCGAAATACGAAGAAACTTAAAAACGCCCGGAATTCCTACGGCAAATTCTTCACCTGCATACGCTGAATAAGTATCCACCTACGTCTTACAACTAGATAATTTGAAACATTTGTACTGTAATTAACGCACGAAAGTTAAGAGTGATGCGCTTTATTCCCCTTTAGCCAAACATTCATTCCAAGCTGAGGTACAAGGCATCACCTATCTCCATCGAGGTGATTCCCGGGCTTGAAAGTCCCAAACGACTATTCGGGAATTAATGTTGTCCCTAACTGCATAACAAAGGAAGCTCTCTTATAACACTTGCACTATGTTCATAAATAGCGCATTAATATGATTTGACAAAACCTGTACTGCCCACGAGAAACAACAAGAAATTGGTAAATAGAAGTGAAAAGTCAAAACACAACAAAATAAGCAAAAATATGCTACAAGTATGTGAAATTCCATGGAGTGAGTGCACGTTCAAAAGCCAAGAAAAAGAGTAGACAAGGTAGCAACAAGAACACCTAACGATTCCGAATTGATCCGCGCAGGTGAATGTCGTCACGATCAGAGCTAAAAGTAAGTAAAACACCAATTACCACCAGCACTTTGCAGCTATAACGACCTATAGCATTGACCAGCTTTCTATCATTTGCCTAGCACGACTTTGCTTCCGTAAGGTCTAGTCCATACCATGGTAACCTCGAAAAAAACGCTTAAGTCCACAAATCGGTTCGCATCAATTTCCACTAAAAACCTTTTCAGGGCCATTAAGACGGCAAACGTAAGGTGAATATGAGCGCCACACCCACACACAATACGGCAGTTTTTGTGGAAGTTTAGGAAGCTCAGCAAACAGCAGAAATTAGCCCGTTAGGTCTACCGCAATGACCATCTGGATGGCGGCTGCGATTTTCATGTTGACCCGGCCTTAACTCGCGGAATGAATCTTGAATTTTGAACCCAAGAGAGCATAATAACAGGAGACCCTTAAAACATTTCATAAAAAAACACACATATATTTACCCATATAAGACGTCTTCGTCGGAGTCATAGGCCATTGATACATTTGGATCGTCCAAGAAATTCGCCTCTATTAATCAGAAAACACGACTAGTGGACGATGGAGAAGAGGAACACACTGGAATTTTTGCAAAACATGAACGCAGCGTGAATGACATTCGCAAAAATTTCGTAACGTGATACAACCGGAAGAAGAATAGTTTCGTGCAAAAATCGGTTTAAGAAGCAGAACTGACAACTTTGTCAAACCACAGAGCTGAGTGTGCATACAACATAAGTGCAACGTATCCACTTAAAATACTTGGCACAGTAAAACTGCCAACTGTGGCAAACAGAGGCTGTTCGTGTAAGTTGCCGGCACGTTAACAATGGATTGACGTTGTGCGCTGGGAACGGAGCATCGAGCTAGGGTTAAATACCATCTGATTGGAACCCCAAAACCAACAACCGGGAAACCGAATTTCAGCCGGAAACCACGTGGCAGTGAGATCGCAAAAGCATAAGTGTCATACGCAAAAAGATCTTGTAATTATCTACTTAAGTGGTGACGAATGAGCTTGTGTAAGCCAGGAGATGGATGATGGACTTGAATTGTGGGTAGTGAGGATACTGCTAAATGATGAGAAGGTACTTTATAAGAAAAAAGAAACAATTACACCCTCCGATGATTACGTTTCAAATCGAAAGACAAAAAAACTTCTGAATGGTCAAAAACCACAGCGACTTACCAGTGAAGGCGGATTCGGCCGGAGAGTAGGCAACAACCAAGATAAGCATGCAAACAAACAAAATGCCGAAACTGAAGGAGAGTTCGAAGGCGGAGCGGTAGAGGGTGAAAGCAATGCCGCTGGGCGTCTGCTCGCCATCATCGAAGACAACCAGATCAGTTGTGACTGGACGGTAGAAGAAGGTGCCGCTTGGACGGAACCGCAGACCGGCCACAACGAAGAAGTCAATCACCACGAGGAAGATGGGCGCCAATGCGTAACACAGACGAGTGCCTCAAAAAAGAAGAGACGAGGTTCGGATTTAGTTAAAGGCTAAATTCAAGTCGTGTTTTCGCTCTGTTACAATTTCGAGGATTTCAGGTGCTTGCCAGGCAACCCCAAGAGAGCCACCGTTTTGCGAACAAACACACCAGACGCGCATAAGCTTAGATGGACGAATCGGAGTAGTTAACGGGTCTGAACGAAACAAGCCTAGCCCGTTGTGACGACATCTTTGAAATCCCCCGAATACCAAAATGGACGTGTCAGATGGCAGAGGCTTAACTTTGGCACCAGTGGAAACCTCGAATCGAGAAGTACATTAAACTGCGTCGTGACAAGACACCATCCTTACCATAATACGGCATATCGCGAAGTTCAGAGTAGGATCGGAAGAGAAGGATGAGAAAGCACAGGAGGTAGATGAAGGCTAGCACACCAAGCAGTGCCACAAAGACCTAAAAAAAGAGAGAATCTGCAAGTGCGAATCTTCGCAGTACGTATCTTTCACACACACACACACACACACACAAACTAGATAACCGCGCTGCCTTTTTGGGTTATGAAAAAATGCCCACAAACGACGGCAATTTTGAAGTGGATGAGGCAAGCAGACAGACAATGCGAGCGCAAACAGCTGATCATACATTTCACTCGAGTCTGTACAACTGGTCCAGACACAAACGTCACCTAAGAACCTAACCAGGATCCTAGTCAATCATTGAAGTCGCCAATTTGTCGAGCTCACTGATTAATCAAACTAGACAAGTGCATACACAGATCAGTATTACCCGAACAGTTGTAAGAATCCGTAGTGTTTGTTTGCTTAGGTTAAACTGCGCCGCAGCGTGGGTGCTCTTAGTAATTACGAAAATAACTTGAAAGGGCATGTAAAAATCCCTAAAACCTGACACATGTTCGCTGTGAGATGTCGGGTTATTTTTAACTTAGAAGTTTTTTTCGTACACCTAGGAAGCACATTAAGGTGAGCATGCACCTGGATGCTGCGAGTGAAGTTACTTAAACAATGTACCGAATTTCCGTGCTTATGATGTCATTTAGAAAACAACTTGCACAAAAAAGATGTTTTTACTTCCAGGATCACCCAATTCCAGTGTATGCAAGAATGCGGAGGTTGTAGATGAGTGCACTGAGCATTAAATTTAAGCGGACAATTTAATGCACCTGTAGGTCTCTAATTACCTCAATGGCTTCCCGTTATGAAAAATCAAGCAGCTGAAGCTTCCGGTCTTGAATACTTGTTGGGGATCCACGATTCCCCAAGATTGCTCGTCGTTGGTTTCTGGCACTATCTACACTAATTCACTAACATGTGTTTTATTACGCTTTTTATCAGGTCAAGGTCAACCTTGACTCGATTTAGTTCCACTTTTGACAACTCACTCAAACGCGGGTGACGTGAATACAGCTCTCTACACGAGCTCTGGTCTTGTTCTTGTATTAGTGTGGGAAAGTCGGTTCTACCGCCAACAAGGGATCTGGTAGCGTTATTTGAGGGGGTTTTCTCTTTGTTACGGGCAGACGTAACAATAATTTTATGCAACTTTCCAGTTGGTTTTTGCACTTAAACTAACAAAGGCAGGCGTGCCGCGGCCTAGCTGTGTTCTGACACTTGAATTTTCCAAAATCAAGGTGAAGCACTGCGCTGTTAGGTGAAAAAAAGTAACCTCAGAACACGAGTCGCCTAAGCTGGGTCCTCTCCAACAAACGAGATCTTCGGTTGTATGTTAAAGACGCGCACGAACTACTCACGTAGGGTAGTTCGAGGAACCCCATAACGCTAAGACTAAGGCGGATGCTTCGGCGTAAAGGGCATGAGGAATACGTCCACGTGACAGGCAACTACACAATTCCTACACGAGTGTGCGGCTGTTCGACAAATAAACGAATAGTGCATGAGCGATTGGATTCAGTGCATTAGGTGGAGATTGGGCGACGTGGCAACCTAACTCAAGACCCATCGCACAAGGACGAGAACGGTGGTTACACTTGCTCTACAGTTGTCTCTCCTGTTAACTGAGACAGTGGTTCTGCAGACGTACCTTGACGGCGGTGGCATGCGACGCCAATGCGAATAGGGGGTCGGTGTGTTCGGAATGGATAAGCCAGCCATTAAATGCAATAATAGTCAGCCATATGACACCGGTGAGGAGGAGGCGCAGGCAGTAAAAACCACAACACGTCCTTTGACTCTGCAAGGGAGAGAGAGAGACGGAAAGGCGTGAGGGCCTATCGACCAACGATACTTAAAAATACATTCAAATTCAAATGTTAAACCAAACTTTGGCTAAAAAAGGAATTGCGCCGACCGCGCAAAGGACAATCAGCTGTCGCTGACCGTTAGCCAATAGGAACGGCGCCAAACCAAAAGTACGAGAAGCCTGCTTGCAATTGGTGCATTGGAATCATCGAGGGTAACCGGGGAGAAGCGGGGTGCAAGAAAAACTGTAAAAGTTGTTCCTCGTTACAAAACGTGAAAAAATGGTAGTCCATTACTGACCATACGTACTTTTGCAAACCTATACTTCCTTTGTTTAGTCACTGCTTCTGTGATAAAGTAGGCAACTATGCAACAGTACCGTTAAACTTGGATACTTGAACGACGTGAACTCCGAAACACAGCCGCATGTGTGAATGATAGGTTGGTATATCTATAGAGGATTATTAGAATGGCAATGTACTTTACTTCAATTGCATTGGAAGTGGAAAATTGAACCATCTCCCCTGATGTGGCAGCTGACAAGCAGACAACCACGCACTGAGATTGGATGAGCTATCGTCTAGACAGCCTCAACGGCGACAGCACGTCAACCGAGGAAGCGATCCGACCGACCCCCGTGACCCGTCGGCCGCTTTGCTGATTCTTTTCGATAACGTTTCGAGCGTTCACTGCTTCACACCTAACACTCTCGGTTTTCGATATGTATAAAACGACCACAGCGACGCAAACAAATGAATCAAAACTGGTGAGTCAACTATCGCCGCGGCTGGGGTCGAAGCACGTGTGCCAAAATATCGCATTTCACAAGGACAAGGAAGCGCACCACACGAAGTCCATCGAAGACGCAGAGCCAGAACAACAGCAGGCCGGAGTAGAAAGAGACCTGGAAGAAGCTGTCCAGAGCCTGTGGAATCCAACCGCGGAGTAGAAACGCTAACGAGTGAAGTGGGTCTACAAACGGAGGAGAAATGTAGTCAGTTTCAGAATTAAAAAGCATGCTCATAGATCTTTAGTAAATGACTGGGAATCGGAACAAGGCGATGGTTGAAATGGTGAAAATCTGTTTTGGAATACAGAGGTCACAACAATGAAGCCTGTCTACAAGATACTGGCGCAAGAAAGTTAGTCCTGAAAGAACTCATCACGACGACGCAAAATTGAACGTTTTGCAGTACCAGAGGGTTTCGAAACGTCTGAGTGAAACATACGGGGCCTAGAACATACATTTTCAAAGTTAAATCTGGAATGAAAAGGTGTAACACTCAAGACGCCGCGGGTTTCAACAAGCCCTCCCCACAGTTGGCCCGAACAAAGGCAAAAAACAACATGGAGCCAAAGTTAGGTGGGACGCAGCGCACCTTCTTGGTGGAACTTCGGAGCTTTGCTGTGTAAAATACTCAAAGGTAATTACTCTGCATCGCGTTAACCTTGAGGGAGCGCACTTGAAAGTAAAAATACTACAGGAAACTCAAGGAAGTCACAAGACTATTTGACAGCCCGCTAGGGTCACCTTAGAACTGGTGACACCAGCTTTTTTAAAGCATAGGTTTAGAGCCATGGGGATGAGTGAAATGCAAGCTGATTTTGGCCATCAGAGAAAGAATTGTGATATTTCATGGTTAAGCCTAGAAATAATCCCACACCAACCATAATGCCTCTTCTCTTTGCGTTGTTTTGGTTTAAGAGAAATTATTTCCTACACGAGTTTAGACAGGTGGTGGAATGAGCAAAAGCACTTGCAGACGAAGGCCAAGCGTGCGAAGGACTTACTATAGAAGAATATGAGAAGCACGAGAATGCCAATGGTCCATCTCTGCTCGATGGTCCAGTGCTTATATTCGAAGGGACGCATGGCCAGGCTGAAAGTCACCTGTTGAAGCGAAGAGGCATTTGGGGTGACAAAAGAAGAAAAAAAAGGTGCTAAGTGCGACGAGGCGAAATGCGACGCACATTACACGCATTGCTTTTCGAGAGATTAAAGGGTGTCACGCTTTTGCGGTGCAGCCACAGCAATGCAGTGCTGCATGCAGAGGGATTGCAATGACATTTCGTAGGGTACTAATCAAGCACAACTTGTTATTGCACGAAACCGCCTTGACTGCCTGCCTGTCAGCTCACGATCTGCTCGAGTGAAGCATCTTACAACGACAACAACAACAACCTTAGGATGTTGCACGGATTTTCCGTCGTCGAGTTTTTGAACCCCATGCAAGTGTGGATGGTTTAACGCATTCAAATTTCGCGTTTGGCGTGTTTGTGACCTCGTCATGAAGAAAATTAGCATAACTAATTAGAGGCGTTGCAAAGGGCGGTAATTAGAAGAGGACTTTGGGCCTTTGGGAACAATCTGTTGTTGTTCGGTACACATTGGGTGTAGAACTGAATTTGTACAGATTTTTCAACGAAATAGTGCACAGCAAAAAAGTAAATCTCCGAAATACTGCCTGTCTTCTTTTATGACCTTGCGCCAGGTAATGCACGAATGTCGTCGCAGGAGAAATTTGTGAGCTTCGGGGCAAAAAAGTCATTGGCGAATTTACGCACATCGCCAGTGTCTAAGGGACCGTTTTTCTCCACTAAGGCGTGCTGATACATTAAGTGAAGCAAAGTGTAGTCGGATGGGGCCAAGTCCGGTGAATATGTCGCGCGTGTGAGAGAACTTTCCATCCCAAGTTCAAGGGAGTCTTATGGGTCGTGTGAGCAACGTGAGGTGATCGAGCGTTGTCACGCAGCTTCGGTATGACTTGCCCGCTTCATTGTGCAGTAAATGGTCTTTTCTGATCAAATTCGTTGCTCAATTTGTTCAATCACAGTCACAGTCTGACCAGTTTCCAGGAGTTCGTAATAAAGACCCCTTTACGTCCCACCAGATACACGGGAGAACCCTCTTCAGGTGGAGGTCCTGGGTTGCAGGAATTTCACCCACATTTTACGGCTGGGATTGTCGTAAGAAAAACTTTACTTTTCATCATCCGCCACAAATTTCCACAAGAATTCCTTTTTTACTGCTGGGTTGACCTATTGTGTGGGCGGTCAACACCCGTGGAACCCATCTTCCAAGTTTTTGATTTATTCCATTAGATGCAAAAGCTTGGAAACAGCTGTTTGGGTGACTCCTAATTGATCTGCAAGCTCTTGTTCCGTTTGCATTGAGTCCTCATCCAGTAGAACTTGAGATTCCGCATCTAAAAAAAGTTTAGGCTGTCCTGGGCGAGGCTGTTCACTAGGATCGAAAGCACCGCTTCTAAAATTCGTGTATCAAATAAATACACGTTTCATAAGACAGCATCGGCATCAAGAACACTTCAAATTGAATCCCGTGCTACCGATGAAGCATTTTCGCCGTCTTGGCAATTTTTTCCTTCCTGGAATGTGCTGTTTATCAGTTGCCATCGTATATTGCCATTCAGCGAGGTGATGTAACTCACATAGACTTGTTGTTCAGTGTTCTGAAATCTTGCGTACGATCCTTTCAAAATCACAGAAGGCAACGACAATACTTTTTTTTTTATTTACAATTTTTAAGCTCGAATAAAAATGTGCACAAATCAATTTACAGACCTCATATTTTAAGCAGTCTTGGAAATTATGCGTTTGGCAGAGCTGAAGTTGTTAAGACACATAACTTTGAGTCCCGGAGGTGGAATAAAACCTTGAGGGACTTACCAGGAGCGCGAAGGCACCGAGGAAGGCGACGAAGCGCGATAGGAGTTCGAAGTAACTGAAAGACGTGTTGTGTGTTTGCGTAATGAACTCAATCTCGGCGACTTCGAAGGCAGGACCTCGAGGCTCCTGCAGCTCGTCGACGTCGTCAAACTCGCTCGCCTTCTCTGATACAGTCGCAGACGGTAGGCCCTGGAGTTTCACTTTGAAGGTATACACTGAGCAGTTCAACGAGGCCAGATGTATCAATTGGAATTCGTTGCAAGCCTATTCAAGGGAATGCCAGACGTGAGAGCGTTCTTCGCACCGTTTTTAGGTCTGCGCAAAATGTGAACGTGCAATCATTACCTCAGAAAGCATCAATAATGCATGCAGCCTTCACTGCGACCGATTTTACCAGTCAGCCACAAGCAGGCTCTACCAAATAATGATGAGATCTGCTTAATATTAAAAGTTGCTCAATGATTTTTGCAATCCCATTGGGCAGCTTATCACTACCCGTCAAAATGCCTTTATAGATTAAAACCTGGAACGAACACCAATCAGCAGTTATTGTTGCCGTTGATTGCCGAGCGCATGATAATTACACAGGACAATTTGTTAGCTAATTTGCCACAGAACAAGGCATGATAAAAAATGTTGAACACAACATGAAATGGAAGAAAACCAACACTATCAGAGCTCCATCAAGTAGGTTAGGCTAGAGAGTCTACCACTTGAGGTGATTCTGTTTTAAATTGAAACTCCAAATTTAGGGGGAAATAAAAGGGTTACCTGACCACCGCCGCAAACAAGAGTGATGTTCTTCTGGTACTTCTCAATCGAAATCACCTCACCTAACTCTGGGTCTGCGTCGTCTGTTCCAGTTTTCGATATTTGTGGTGAGTATGACCGACACATTACGGAGACAGTCGTTGTGAGCGGAAGCGAAACTGCGACTATAAGAGAATACAAAAGTGTATCGCAGTGATAATGACCCATTAAAAGGGGTTGAAACAGCAAACGCCTGAAAGCAAAAAAACGCTTTGCTAACTTCTCAAATTCATTCTATTTCGATCATCTTCCATACCTACAACCGGGCCTTTTGATGTCGAGCAGGCGTTCCGGTCACCAGTAAAAAACGCAACAAAATAAACCTACCAGGGGGTTCACTTTGGTGTATTACGGCGGAAAGCCACAGTTCCTTTTGGTAAAGCAAGACAGGATCAGAATGAATTTTGTAAAATCCGGTGACAAGAGTCCTGTCTGTGGGTAAAAGTTGACTGCCGAAGTGGGTGTTGCGACTGAGAACCGGGGGCCCTAGTGAACCAATGACGGCGGAGATAAGAATTATGCAGGATAAGACGGTGACAAGCAAGAAGATCTGCATTTTCTTCAGTGAATATAGACGCATGTGTACAGAACTATCACAAAGAAACGGAAAAACGTGTGTAGGTAGACTCATAAGGATGCAGTCAGCAATTCAAGGCAAAGTTTTCTTCAAAACAACCTTTACACAAGGAATTTATAGACTATTTCCAAAACTTTAATGAACTGTTGGAAAAAAAGTGGAAACTACACAACTACGCTTATGAAGTGGCATGTCAATACCTTAAAACTGCTATAATAAAAAAATGAACCATATTGATTATCTAGGCACTAAAGGATCGAAAAATAGTAATCTCAAGCTACAGAAGCAAGCACAAGTCACACAAACGAGTGTCATATTCACTATTTTAGGTCGAAAGAAATGTGTGACAGAATTTCAACACAGGAAGAGAAGTTGCAGCGCGCAAAACAACAATATTGCGAAATTTCACATTTCGGTGACCTAAAGCTATGAATAAACCTGCAGACTGATCGATGATTGTTTCCTGGTAGGCACGTTGCTTGTTCAAGAACACTAAATTATCACATCGGTTAACTTAAGTTAAGGGAAGAAGACCTAGATTCTTATACTTTACCAAAGCTTAAGATGGTGGCTTTAAATTCAGACTTTGTTGCTTGGTAGGGTGGTCAAGTGGGCTTACAAAAAAGTATTTAATAAAATGAACATCTGATTAATGTATAGAGTCGCGTAGAGAATAAAAAGTAGTAATACAACGTTTTGACAGCGTTATACAGATTTCCGCTTGAAAACATAACGATTTCTCATTATGTAACTCAACATTCAGGTTCAGGGCACGAAAAAATCTAGCTACAAAGTGACTCAGGACAGAAGTTAATTCAAAATACATTGTCGTTAATTCCAAAACCAGAAACGTTCAAGTGGACCCAAAATCACGATTCTAAAAAGATTATTTGGGGGAAAGCAGGCGTAAAAAGGTGTCAAAAAAGGACTTACGTTTCAAGCTCTCTTTGGTACCCCATTCTTCGAAAACACTAAGACTAACAATCACAGCCACAATAGCTTATAAAGCGCGCGCAAACGTGAATCCTATTACAGAATTTTGAGGTCAGTATGTGTGGGATAAGATAATCAAATTTATACTCCGTGAGTCTAAGTGGATTTAGATGATAGCCTTAGCCTTAATTAAAATCAATATTATCTGATAGCAAAGGGCTTTACAAATCTAGAGGAAAATGAGCAAATAGCTTTGGCAACTTATTTAGCAAAATCAATTGCAGTAGACGAACTCTAAATGCTGGTATTTGGCTTGAACTTTCAAGCAGACTTATTATCACAAAACATTGGTGCCAGCTTCTAATAATGCTTGGTAGATTTTGCGGGATTCGAAATGCAGCTAACAGACAATTGCATTTACCAAGAAGCATTGTAATCCGCTGAGTCCTCAAATATTAAAAGCAGTTGTATTGGTATTTTTTGAAAATCCCTATATTACCACTCGTGTTTAAAGTCCCTACTCCAGTATGATATGTGCATTAAGGTATACATGGTTAATTTCTTCTTGAAGTTTGCTTTATTATCCAAGGCTTAACAAAAAGAGTTGCGTTTAGCGTTTGATCCTGAGGTTAAAACTACCTTTACGTTAAAGAGAAAATTGCTGTAATCTGCCCTCAAGTACACTTAAATAAAACTTGATGAAAATGACACACTTCCTATTTACCTCATTTAATCTGACACGAAAATTGTTGTTGTCATAATCCCAACATATGACCTAAATTAAAATTTTGTTATGATAATTTTTAACTTCTAATCAACTCAGGTTACAACCTTTAACATATTTTAAGCCGTGATTGTGACAAGTCATTGTGTGCTTTAGCCATTACATGTCATTACGAATATGCCGTCGGATTTGGGCGCAGACATTTTGGACCACCTGGCCTCAGCCCATCCTTTGTCTCTCTGCGTTCCAGTGGCATGCGGGGAAGATAAGCAGCCAACCAGAGAAGGACACAAATGAGGTGCAGTGCATAATGAACGGCGTGGCCAGCGTGGAGGACTCGGATGGAAGGCGCCTGACGTGTTGTCCTGCTTTGTGATTGGTCAATAAAGCCTGTTCTATTGTACCAGCCTTCTTCCTATTAGGGCTCGTGTATTCTACAATCGGTAAAATACTGGTAAAACGGAACAGGCTTTATTGACCAATCAGAAGCCAGATCCACACGTCAGGCTCCTTCCATCCGAGTCCACCACGCTGGCCACGCCGTTCATTATATACTGCATCTCATTTGTGTCCTTCTCTGGTTGGCTGCTTATCTTCCTCGCATGCCATTGGAACACAGAGAGACACAGGATTGTCTGCGGCCAGGTGGTCCAACATGTCTGCGACTTGATTCGACCACACAGTAGAATACCCGAGCCCTAATAGGAAAAATACCGGTACAACAGAACAGGCTTTATTGACCAATCGGAAGCCAGAGCCACGCCTCAGGCGCCTTCCATCCGAGTCCGCCACGCTGGCCACGCCGCTCATTATATACTGCATCTCATCCATGTCCTTCTCTGGT